>VZTL01076623.1:155306-172363 GCA_013400535.1 Scopus umbretta
AATAATAATAATAATAATAATAATAATAATAATAATAATAATAATTTTTCCTTCCTTTTTTGTCCTCTTAAGCTGTCTTTATCTCAAGCCACAAATTTTACTTTTTTTTTCCGGATTCTCTTCCCCATCCCACTGGGGAAGGGGAGAGTGAGCGAGCAGCGGTGTGGTGTTTAGCTGCCTGCCGGGTTAAACCACAACACTTTGTCATTGAAAAGGAGAAATGTCTTGGGAGGGGAGACAGGGTGATCTGACAGATCCGAGTACCATTTATTCTGTTCCTCAGACTGTCTCACTCCAGCCACAGCACGCATGAGCAATACAGCAGACAAGAATTGGTTTGGAGCTGTGAAGCTGTCACTACACTGAAAGTTGACAGCCTGGTCTGAGGGTAAATGAGAAAGGGAGTTGTTGCTGAAACAGGAAGGCTGTCCTGAGGGTCCGTAGAGATCCATCAGGATGGTATAAAGAGCACGAAACTGCTTCTCCAAGTCAGTGAGCCTGAGTTATGGAGATAATGTTAACTGTTGTTACTGAGCAAAATTAGCAGACATAAAATCAAAATACATTCACTAAAACATACTTGAGCTGGGTATCAGATCACATTAAATGTTAAATAGTGTGTTAAGAGCTCACTGATAAAGACACAGAAATGAAACAGCCAGAAAAATATCCAGCTTTGGATGAAACAGAAGGTCATAAAGAGCCTGTAAGGAGGTAATAAATTCTTATAGACTTAGGATGCTGGGTTTCTGGTTCATCATATCCAGGGACAATAAAACATGGTGAAACTCCATTACCTTCAGGAAAGTCACATTTCTTTTTACCAGGTCTGAATTTGGTCCACCTAGTCCTATAACAAATAGTCATAAAAGGCTGCATATTGCGTGTGTCTCTCTAACAGCTATATCTATATTGTCCTTGGTGGTTCTGGGGGAAGACTGAAGATGACAGCACTTGCTCTGTTAGTCTGGCAACAACCTGCCTAGAAAGCTCACCTGGCCTTGCAGCTGGGGATTTCAGGACCCTTTCAGGAAACCTCCTAAGTGGGTGGGAAGAAATTTGTCCTTAAGCCTCATCTTAGGTCTTGTGCAGCAATAAAGATTTTTTTGTGACTGTTCATCTAAAAAAAACCCCAAGAAGTATCTCAGGAAGAAAATGCTCACATTTTTATAAGAACCTTGTCTTGCTATCCATTGAAGGAATCTGCTTCTCAATTGCTGGTGTTACTGTGAAGCTTAGTTCCTTGGCAGTTATAGTAAAAATTAAGTAAAAGTAACAATAGCCAGCTTTTCCTACATCAAGCAGCACAAGAAAGTGCATTTACCTCTTCCTATCAAAAGGAAAGCTAGCAGTCCAGAATCTGCCACTTTAGGAATGGGATTTCTAACTTAATCAGTGAAAGATAATGTATAGAAATGACCAATAGGACTCTGAGAGTACCTTCTTTAGAGTGAGCAGCACATCACAAACATGCTCTGTGTTCTCTCTTACCCCCTTGTTTAGACTGGATTCATAAAAGCATAAAGCAGAAGTGGACCAGACCAGACAGGAGGCACATCAAGTTCAGTATCCTGTGGCCAACTCTGGATGTTTCTGGAAAATGCTAGGAACAGGGCAAGATTATACTCTTTTCCCAAGTTTCTTCTGGCAAGATCCAGGCTAATTTATGCCTACTCAGCACTAAAAGGCAATGGGTCTCCTCAACTACATGAATGTTATCATACAATAACCCATACTGACACTATCAAGACCTGGGATGAAGGGAACTCTTGGGGACATTATATTCTCAACTCTTGCATGCACCCTCCCAAAGGTGACTGAAATTTAAGTCAACCTGAGGGTCTGGTACAAAATTGCCTTGCTGCAAATTCCTAACGATGATAATTTTTGTTGAGAAAATTTGTAACAGAAAGAAAAAACAAGAGAAAAAGAAGGAAGGAAGATAGAGAAGAGAAATAAAGTCCTAACAATTCCTACCAGTAGAAAATTTCTAAAACATTATTAAGATTTTAATATTTTAACCTTATTGTGCCATTCTGGTGGCGTGCCTAGACACTGTGTTGATTATAGTCGTTAAAGATAAGAGATTAGGATAGAAAACTGATAATGGATGAACTACAAATGCAACAATACCTGTACATTAGACAAACAATATAAACTGTCATTAAGAGAATCACTCCTAGAATCGAAACCTGTCCAGCCATTTATGGGTTATAATTACACAGACAAAATCATTATGTATTCTAACACCACCTGCAATATAATGTGAAATTAACCCCTGTAAACTAAATCCATAGAAAGAAACAAACCAAAGCATTAGCATACATACACAAGTTATCTCTTACTGTGATCCTCTAGTTGCTCCTTTTGCTTTGGAAAAGAAAGGGCTGAAGCATCCCAGTCAGACAGCATTAATCATTTGCCCTTTGCTCAACTGCAGTGTTTATCATGGATTGCAACCTACTCCCCAAGGAGTTTACAATTTTGAATCCCCTACCACTGCTGGCAATAGTGACTTGTTAAGCGTAGAGGCAAACACCCTGGAGGACTCATTTCCCTGAGCAATTACCAAGGTGGATATTGCAATTGTAGCAACAGTTTCTAGGTTCATCTGATCCAAGCAAAACAGGTGGTTTGAAGGGAAGGACTTTTCTGCTTGTAGTGGAAAACTCGGGAAGATAGAGTTCCAGAAAAGGAAATTCAGCACAGAAAACCACCAAAGACCATTTGCAACTGAGATTCTACAAGGGCTTTTTGATAAAGATTTTCATGTTAAAGAAATTAAAAAAAACAACATGAAAGGAAAAAATGCATAACACAGTTTCTAAAATAATATGTTTAGGATATTACAATAAATTATTATTTGCCAAGTCAAGTTCTGCTTCTCAAGAAAAATTCAGAGATGGCTCCATTTCTTATCTTTTCCTTATCATCAGTGATACCCTTTCTGCAATGAGCCTCAGATATACCATTTCTATACATTGGTTACTCCCCTCTAAACTCCTCCTGACCCTACCACCACAGGTGTTTTCTCAAACCTCCGGCTAACCTGAGTATACAGGAAGAAAAATAATCAAGGACAAAGAAGGTTAAAGGTTAAAGTATAAGTCTTCACAATACTTCTATGAACAAAGATCAAAAGTAAATCAGTGAATTAAACATACTAGGAATTTTACATACTTAAGGGCCATTGGGTTGTTAAGTTCTATTTTGTGGTAAAACAAAAGAAAGGCAATTCTGAAAAAAAAAAAGAAAAAAAAAAAGAAAAAAAATCACTCCTATTTACTTAGGCGAAACAAAAGAGAAAACTCAGAAAAGATTTGTCTTACCTGCCTGTGCTCCACTTATTTATTTATGTTTTAAGAAAGCCACAAAAAATGCTATAAAATGTTTTTTGTCCTAAAGCAAACACTGGACTGTGGCAGGGCTGTGGGTCTGCTTCCTGCACAGTAACAGTGACTACAGATAATTAGTGTCACCGTGTTTCGTCTTGCCACCCTCATCAGACAGCCTTAGCTGTACAAGCAAAAAAAGGATGCATTTATCAGGAGCGAAGGTGAAATTATTGGAGCTGTATTTGTACAGCTTGGGTACGGGACTACAAGAAACCTGGCAGCAAATTGTGAAAATACCTGCATCTTCTCTTTTCTTCCCCTGAAACACATTAGATTTGCCTTCCTATTGCCATTCAATGACTTGAGAATGCAGCTGCACTGGACGTTAGATTAGCCCCTTTGACCGGCTCAGGTGGCCTAATACACAGTCACAGAAGATTTTGACTTTTATAATATTCTGTCATGGCTCACAGCAGCTTTGGCATCTCACGTAGTCCATGAATCACACATGAGAGCCAACTTGTTCTAAGCTTCTGATGCAGGTCAGCATTATGCAACTAGAACAAAGCATTTTGCCAAGGCAAGCCTCCAAAGGCACTTTGTCCTTAAACAAACTGGTGTCTGAGGTGGCCTTCCCTCCTCTCCTGTTTACCTCTCCATCTACAATACTATTTTCCTCAAGAGGAGAAACCTGCCCTTCTATGAAGTCCACATTAAGCTTTGAATTATGTCTGTAACCTAAGATAAAATCCTCCTGAGTAAAAAATCAATTATTCTTGGTGATTAATTAAAGGAGTTTCATGTTTCTGTGTATTAGCAGTTGCCTGCAGTGACCTACTCAAACTTTCATACATAATAAATTTCTGCTAAAACACAATGTGACTAGAAATATAAATCTTGGGACATTTAAATAATTCTAAGGTCAGAGAGTGATTACTGACAAATTGTGAGGGGGAGTCTTGGCTATTCTACAAAAGTGTAGTGAAAATCACCTGAAATAGTAGAAAAATTACAGGCATATGTTTGAATTTACAAGAACCAGTGAAAAGCATGGAGAAATGCTCTGGACCTGGAACATGCTTCTAAGTCACCCATGTTCTAATGAGGAGACACCAAGGCTGCAGAATATGCAAATCTGCCTAACAGTTCCAAATTTCACATGTAGCCTGTGAAAACTGAAGTGTGCTTGTACAAAGAGTATTTGGGTAATGAGAAAAAGAACTCTAAACTGGTTTCGTATAAACATTAAGAAAAACTGATAGGAATGGGATACTTTGCTTCAGTCCTGATTAGTCCAGGGAAGTTTTGTATATTTGGATGATGCTTTTCAAGATGTGACATTGTACAACTTCACTCACATTTTTGCTAGAGAAAAGAACCTCATGTATTTTATGGAAAATCTTTGTTTAAAGCAAGCATAATATTTCCTGGATTTATGCATTTCTCATATAGCATTAAAGAACAATTTTGGCTCTTGATCAATTTTTCATGAAAGCATATACATTTAAATATTTATGCATTTTATGAGCTCTGTGAAAGAAATCAAAGACAGAAGTAACACTAATGGGAAGTGTAGCATTAATCTAATTAGTTAAGATGGCTGTATGGTCTCCCCCCCATACTGATTTTCAAGTGAATGTTCACTAAAATACAAGAAAATAAAAATATCTAAAAAGAAGCAGTCTTTCACACACTGCAATTAATCCACAGACCTGTTTACCACAGGAAGTTGCTGAGGCCAAAAACTGAACAAGAGGCAGAGCAAGGTCTGGATGCTTAGACAGATGCTGAAAACCACTACTGTCCCTGAAAAACGGACAGAAGAGATACTACAAACCTTGTCATACAATTGAAGCCAAACGTTGAATTATCAGAAATCAAGATGAATGCCAGTGCAATAAAAGGACAAGTTTCTCAGGCTACTATCAAAAGGTTTCAGTGCTGGCCATCATCCTGGTCTAGATACTGGGTTTCATACGAGTCCTATTTGCACGTGTAGGTACCAACTAAGGATGTTCCTAGAGACTGCTGCATCTCAGAGAACAAAGATGTCACACCAGCTATTGAGGTGAGGTGAGGGCACTCCGCTGGCATCCACAGTTCAGAGTGGCAAAGCTACTCTGGAGGTGGGTGGGTGATATGACTAAACTGGTTTGTCTCAGCTGTGTGACAGATTCACACTTCTCGCAGGGAGAAGAACTAATTTCTCAAATGAGATCAGCTGATTTGGGGCTGATCTGACCACTTCTGTAGGAAGCACCAACACAAGAGTGAGAAAAGCTCCATCTGTGATGTCTGGCTTTTGTCCAAGATTCCCTCTCTGAGCTTTTACATGCACTTGGGCAGTGAGTAAGTCAGCTACAGAAAGACTCCATGACCTTCATGGATGATTAAAGTGTATGAGAACACATTCAGCCTATTAAGGATATGGTTTGTTAAAGCCTCTCTTCAAGACGCACACTTTGATTTCTATCAGTCTTATGTTTTGCGTTAATCTCTGGGCTTGCATCTCCTAGCAAAGATAAAGGGTCAGCTCTTTCAGTGTCATTTGATACCATTGTGTCACAAGTTAATGTGGATTTCCTGATCAGATCTAATGGGAAGACGCAGTGTAGTCTTCTATCTTTCTTCTGAAAGAAATCTCAGAAGGTAAGTTATTTCATTCTCCTCACTTCTGAGTCATAAGGCTCATTCCTGTACCACAATGTGATGTACATAGTGGGGTGACAGACTGAGAGTGTGGGTTACACTGTCCTCTCACTGCTCATTGGACTTATTTCTCCTTTTCCTTTACCTCTTTCCTATGGTAACATTAATGCATTAATCATGCATTATATATTTGGAAGTGAGAAAGTATATACAGCTTCCAAACAACTAGTGTACTACAGATTGTATGAGACTACCATCCTACAGTCCCACCTCAGTAAGGGAGTAACCTTATCCAGAGCCCAGTGAAGTTAATCGGACTTTTTCTGAGAGGGGGTTCCAGAATCCTATATCCTAAATGTCCATGGGATGCATCCTTGTCATTGCTGAGGGGGTGTAAGAGAGGGAAAAGAAAAGTTATCTATTGTCCACGGGACACAAGTTTGACACAGCCTTGTCATTAAACAATGTCAGTCCCAGAAGGTCTCCGTACTGTGGGAATCCTTTGGAAGGGGGACGGAGAGGGGCAGGAGGCTGTGGTAGTTCTGTTGGACATCGTGGCTGATTTTCTAGAGCTGCTTTGGGAAAGAGGGAACTTTCTGCTTCACCACCTGGTGGAACATTAAGTACCTAGTAATGGAAAGAGACAGTTTTCTCCTGCATGTGGAAGTATATTATTCTTTTTTAAAAAACAGGTCACGATGATACTACATCTATTTTAAAGAGTCCTAAACAGGGAGCATTTGCAATTACTGCAAATTGATTACCAGCAGGGGTGGGAGGACAAAATTTTGCTGTGCCTCTAGCCTTAGCAAGACTGCCTCAGTTAATCTGCCTCAGTTCTTTGTCTATAAAATAGTGACAAGAGTATTTGACTGTTTCACAGGACCCCTGTGAAACTAAGGATTTTATATACCATAGTAAGAAGATGGGGGGCAGCTATGTAAGACAGAACTTTTCAACTTCTTCCACAGATAACTTTAATGATGCCCCCAAAAGTTAACTCCAGTATTATTTTTTTTTTTAATTTGGCAGTGCATTTCTTCAAGAACTGGGATTTACTTCATCACAAATTATTTCAGCCTTCTTAAAATAACAGCTGACATTAATTTCAAAGCTCTGATAGTTTTCTAGGCTTTTTCCTTCCTTCATCCACCTCTCCCTGTCCTCCTCCCTTATGGTAGACAGTTGAAAAGGACAAGATGATGGAAAAGCACAAGATAATACACACAGAGGTGGAACACAAGGAGAGCTGGAAGAGCTCAGCTGAACACTATTTCAACCTTTTTGTTCTTTGAGGAGCATGTATAATGAGCTCCATAAAAACTGTCCTATCTGTCCTTATTCAATATTAGCAAAAAAATTATTCCTTCCATTACAAAAGAAATGCATGGTGCTATTATGTCCCGTACAACCTTTATGCACAGCATGATTGTACCAGTCACATCCTATTTCATCACCCCAAAGCCAGCTGTAATCCTCAGAGCAAACAGACCCTTTTGAGCCTGTTCAGCACAGTGCTTTATAACGCATTTGTTTTTTCTGTCCAATTATTAAAACTCTATGTAGTGCCAGCGTAAAGCTCAACATGCTAGAGAACCAATATTGTTTCTCCCTGTTCCTTTTGTAAAACCCTCATTTCAGTTAGTTTTATGTTTCAAATAATTCTTAGTTACTGAAGTTTAACTTCCTGTTACGACTTTGTCCTCCAAAATACATCAAAATGCGTTCCAGAAAAATGACAGACATAAAAAATCACCCTAAAATCTTCCTTTTCTCTTTATCTTAAGAATTTTAAATTTAGTTTGCAGCACACTAATGAAGAACAAAACTAGAAACCTAAGACAATACAGCAACTTCCATGTCTTTCAGGAACTGACGTGGCCAAAAGACTCCCACTGACTTACTCTCCTTAGTAACTTTTCTCTTTGCTTTGAAAATCAATGTAGGATTTCAGTACTGCTGACATCCTAGCTTTCACAGGCATTTATTTTCAGAGACAATTTTTATTGGTAGTTTCAGATGAGCAAAATCTGCCTGAACATGCACAATGGGAATGCTGTAGAGAAAGGCAAATGCTTTCACTTTTTTCACATAATCATAGTTCTCTGCAGTTGCTGGGTGTATGAAGAAGAAAATTTGAAATACATCTGGGGAAAAAAAAAAAAAAAGTCTTTAAGTACATTTGGCTCAACTGGAATCAAGATATTTACACAAAAGACTGTTCTTGTGCGATTCCTGATTGCAGCCTGTGTCCCAGGACAGTCTGGATTATTTGTCCACCACAGCCAAGACTTTCAAAGTAAGAAGCGATTCTTACACCTCAGCTCTTGAGAGATCAGGATCCTGTTTTCAGGAAATGAATGTCCAAAACAAGGGCTCTTTAGTGTGACAGAATTCACCAGTATGTTTTGGGTCTTTATCTGCTTTCAACCTTTTGGCCTACTGCAGTTCATTTATCATCGCCATAACCACACATTACTGGAATAAAACTTGTATCACTACCTAACTTAGCATTCCAAATCCATATAAACCAAGTGCAGAGAATACCAAGTACCCTTGTAATTTCTGCCTTACATTCCTTTAACTATTATGAACTTGAAACAAAGTTAAGCAAAATCAAACAAAACCCTTGGGGACCTGTGTTTTTTCTTAGACAAAACTTGCATTACTTTGGGTTTTATCCTGTCATGTATTCATGCAATTAGGTATCTGCATTTCTCTCAAAGTTTTATCAAAACCATTAATGATTGTATGTGAATCCTATAAACTTGGAAACAGGAAACCAGGTGAAAAGACAATCTCGTGATTTTGGCAGTTGTCTCAAGATCTTTGACCTCCTGCAGCTGCTAAGACTGACTGTATTTTGGGTGCTATGAGGTACAAATTCCCCTCCTCCTGAGCAGCTGGGCAGACAAAGGATTGTCCTCTTCTGTCTAGTACTGAACAGAGAAGGCACAGCTTAAGGGAAAACACTAACACCAAATTTCACCAAAGTTTTACGGAGTCTTTAACCTCAATGATCCCTGTTAATGCTAATAACACTATTGTATTTTTGACCAGCAGCTCAGGATTTGGGTTTCTATATTTGCAAATGTGACACATATATTGCGTCCCAAGTGTCCTAATATTGGACAAGTTTTCTGATTCAACCATTAGGGAAGAAGCTTCAGAAAATGGCTTTCAGTCTAATTTGGGGGACTTTTCTTTAGAGATGACTCCACTTGTGAGGTCAAAGATGAAGAAGCTGTGCTGCCTTGTAATATGGGATACTACTTCTCTAAAATGACTGGGAGGCAAAGCCCAGTTGACGGATCTTCAATTTCTCTCTTTTATGTTTAGGATCAGAAGAGCATTCTGTGTTCATTTTTTTTTTTAAACAGGCTGTCAAAGCCAACCTCAGATGTTTAGAATGAGAAAAATGACTTTTTTTTTTTCCCCTTTTATACTCAGAACTGACCACCCTTAAAAGAGAATATTAAAAACTGTTTGAATGCAGTTCTTTCATTCTCACACATACACCAAAGAAAAATAATTCCTAATCCTTTCAGTGAGAAATAGCAATTGCAAATTTGGTGGGTGAGGTTTCCTTTTCCTTTTTTTATTTCTTTCTTATTTTTTAATAATATTCTTTAAACTTACAAGAAGTAATCTTCCAGATTTCACCAACTGACTGCAAACAGTGCCGTTTGTGTTTGGGAGGTACTGCTCCTCTGTACAAATGCAGCAAGTGCACCTTTATGCGTGCTTCCTGTCTCTTTCCTGCTCTCTGGAAACCCAGGAGATTCCTGGTGGTTCTGTAGCTGCTGTTCTGGGCGAGCAGGAAGAGACGCCCAGGAAGAAATACTCAGCTTCTCAGAAAGTGTATGGCTCTGTGTTATACAGTGTTATACAGTTATACAGTGTTATACCTGTCATATCAAAACACAAGTCCTGCAAATGATGTCAAGAGGGCTTCCAGACTTCATTAAAAAAAAAAAACAAAAAACAAACCCCCAAAAAGCCAGGACGTCTACTTTATTCCCCAGAAAAGAGATACAGCAATAGCATCTATGCCTGTTAATAAAAGGCTGTATGCTTTCTATCTCAGTTCGTATACAGCTAAAACTTAGGACCTCTATTTATCAGTGGAGGTGTGTCTACTTAAACAAGTTCATTAGTTAAGTGTAAAAGCAAAACAAAACAAAAAGCTACAAAGCCTTAGGAAAAGTGGAGGAACATGTTTTAAATGTGTATATTTGTATATTATACATTTTTGACAGTATTATGCAGAGAAAGACAGGCATTTCATTGGAGACTGTGGCTATTGTTGTCTAGTTTTTATACATAAAATCTAATGAAAGCAACTGATTTTTAGCTTATTTTGAGAAAATATGTCAATGATCTACCATTTACAAGGTCTGGTTCCATTTAGGCGTGATAAGACAGAAATCCATTTTGCAAAGGGTCCTAACCAGCAAATGCTTCTGGGAAGCAAATCCACTGACATTATCCCACTGAAATTCATATGGCTGCTTGGAAGATGCAGGCTGCCCCCGGGGCAGCTCTGTACCCGGGGCAGTTCTGCACTCGGCTAAACACAGACATGCCAGGCCTGCACAACTACTGGTCAGCACGCAGGAGCAAACTCAATGGATCCCATCAGTGCTGGACTAAAAATGCACTGTACACTCTAAGCTGCAGATGTGAATTTACTGGAGAAGTTGAAAAGAGCTTTATTTCCTGCAGTACTCTCACCTTCCACTTCCTGGCTGCGTTTCCCCTTCTCTTTACACAGTGCTGGCAAATCACATATTTTGGATTGCTCTCATGCCCCATCTCTCACTCCTCCAAAGACAAAAAAGCCACAGTGTTGTGCAGCAGTCTGAATGCATATATTATATCCATTTACCCCCACTCTTGTCAGCCCTGCACAGCAGAGCCCCTAGTACGCAACTCAGCAAGAGTGTGTAGTCCCACTACATGACCCCACAGGATGGCATGACACAGCACCAGACATGTTCAGTAAAAGGCTCAGCCTCATTTCTACCATAACATTGCTGTTGTGGCTTTGCACACAGCAGCAGCAAGTTCAGCTTCACCAGAACAAGCTGGATCAGTTGTGCGAGAGCAGTACAATTGCTCTATACACGTGCTCACAGAATTTCTGGACATCCAGAAACCATCGTTACCACTTGACCAAAGCAGCAGGGTAGCATGTTACCTCAGTGAAAAATGTGGTAGGTTACTGCTAATGTGGTAGCTGATTGCCAAGGTCATCAGGGTTGGCAGGGTTCATCCTCAGTCTGTCAACTAATCCCTCCTCTGCCCTTTTTCTGAGTTAGAACTAAACCCAACAAACTTGCCTTACCAGCTTCATCATTAGATTTTGTCTATAGTGGTGAAAGAATGCTCATTTCACTAGCTGAAACAAAGCTGAACAAAAATAATGGACCATAAAACAGAACAACCCCACCCGGGGATGAACAAAGAAACACTAAATGGCTATTACGACTTCTCGTTTCTACGATCTTTGTACTATTAAATATAACATTCCCAGAAAATCTTCCAGAAATTGTATAATTAAATGATGGAAGGGAAAAGAGGAAAAGAAAATTAAAAAAAAAGAAAAAAGACAATTACCCTTTTCTAAAGAAATCTGAGTGTTTTTAGCAAAGGAAACAGCAAGAGGAAGGTAAACATTCTTAAATACTCTCTGTCGTTGTAGCAAAAAGGTTTTCAAAATGTGGCTTTTTTTCAGTTGTGATTTTTCCACAAATTGGTACTGCAAGAAACAAGAGAAATAAAATCAGTGAAGTTGAATGTCATAGCTAAGACCACTTTGCCCTCAATTCTTCATTTACATTTTTTCAGAGGCTGCAGGTGTATATTGGGAAAATTCTTTGTTCAACTCCATAAACATATGCTTCATATTTGCCATGTTAGACAAAACCTACTTAGTAAAATTCATCTGCGTCTACACACAGGCCATTTTAACCTCTCATCAACACAGCCTGCCATATTAAACAGACCTATTTCTGTCTTTCAATGACTCTGGTATCTCTTACTTTTCCAAGAGATGATCAGCCTCTGCTGCGAGAGTCACACTGATGGGCACAACTTTAGGCATCTCATTTTCATCTGCCTTAATCAGGGATGTTTATAAGCCAGCTAAAAGGAAAGCAAATCCCATTCATTCTCTGCCAGCTATTCCTGCAGGTACATAACCAGTCCCAGACCTCCTGAGGTGTGTTCCCCTGGGACAACACAGCAGGTGGGCAGCGGCTTTTCCTGTGTCCTGCTGGAAAAGGAGTGTACAAAAGGGATGCTTTCATCGTCATTACAGATCTGTGCAAACAGGTATGTGAAGTTATGTTCTGCAAGTGAGGTGAAGAGCAGGATCTGTATTCAGCAAGAGCTCAGTAGTGCCCTGGAAGACTGAAGGAGCTCCTGCCGAATTACTTGGTATGCATTTCCTGAGAGGTATTTTAGACAGCTGCAACATTGATCTAACCAACAGCAGGAGTTTGTAATAGGTGGTATTGTTGTTATTTGTATTAACATCTTTTGGTCATCCATATGGTAATTTTATTTCTTCCCTTACTATTGCATACATTGTATTTCCTGGGGCAGGTCTTTCTTGTCAGGCAGATATAACATGGTCCAGTATGGTGTCTCCTCTGCTAAATGCAGGATTGCTTGTATTCTTCCTAAACAATTTCAAGCACACGGTGAAGGTTTATGTCATTCTGGGTGACAGGGAGAGCAAGGATGTAAGGCGAAAGAAGACTTTAGTAATAAATAATAATTCTCAGCTTACATTTGCAGCTCTTTTCATGTGGGCATACCAAAGGATCTAGCAATGGGGATTAAGAGTATTCATTAGGTCTGAAGAGACGGAAGTGCATCACGGCAAAGTGCGTATCTTAAAAACATGAAGAACGTACGTAATGTCAACACTCTAAGTAAAATGAAGATTTGGACACCCAACACAGAAGTCTGGCCAACATCCCTTGCTATCTCATTTTCCAGGTTTTGGGGTTATTCCTTACACTTTATGTCAGAAAACATTAGTGTTCTAACCCTAACAAAGGTCCAAAATTTTAACATTTACATAAAGTACAGAAACAGAGGACTTCCCATATCTCATTTACAAAGATCAATGGATCTGAGTTATTTTTAAGTACTTCATCATGCATGTTTTTTCTGTTTGAAGCCTATATTACAGACCATTAAAGATTCTTCTGTTTCATTACGAACAATTTTTGCAATTAATTGACGTCATAATATATTATATAACTAATATGCAAAATACAAGACAAGCATTTAAATTATTTGCATAATCTGAGTAAGATGGGAACTTTGTCATGTCGGCTGAATGATGTCTTTTTTTACCTAATAAAATTTGAAAACATATTTATTACTCATCAGTCTTTTAAAGTTAGACTGTGATTAGAGATTCTAAGCTGTAATCTTGCAACTACCTGTGAAGTTCTTAAATTTGATTGTAATTCTGTTTTCTGTCTCTTCCCCTCTGTCTTCTCTATTTACAGTTCATATAAAGATTAGACATATCATAGAGCAGCTCACAAATGAGAAAAATGCATTTGCAATAATATTTTGCAAAACGCAATGAATAAATAATAATTTATTTCCATTTTGTAGGAGTCCAAATAGACTAAATCTTCTACTTGAACAATCATTCTGCAATTTATGTAAGTCAAAAATCCGAATCTTCATTCAGTGACTCAAACCTTTTTAATTTTAATAGTTTGAGATGATTTAGTAAAAGAAAGTAGAATATACACCTACCTAAGAAAGCTGACAATTTTTGTCATTTAAAGATGTTTTTCACAAAACGTTTATGCAAGAAAGAAGCTGCTAGTTAAGAGCCTCTACATCCTTATGGAGGATGACTATTTGGATATATGAGACTTTTAAAGGCCGTATCCTTAAGATATTTATGCATAACTGTGTATTCAGACTTCAAGTACAATAGAACACATGTAGAACTTTAATTATGAGTAGTGCATGTGGTTATTTACTTTAGACTGAAGAAGTATTATATCTGGATGTAAAGAGAAGCAGCAGTGCCATTCTTGGTTCAGAGCTGAAATAATGGGAAGGTAGATGATGAGAGCTAGTACTGAGAAGCAATAACAAAGTGGCTTAGAAACTTGGAAAAGCAGAAAGAGAACTGGGAATTCAGATTTCATGTTATCAATCCAGTTTGCTTCCCCAGTGGGAATTCCACACTCATCTTTTCCTCCAACATTCCCATTTCATTAAATAAATTTGATTAAGGGGTTTATTTCACACCATTAGTGATATTTGCACTTCTGTAGTGCCATTAATTTTATATTTCTGGATACGAGTTCCCTTTCTGTAAAAAGACTGTAAATCAGGGTTTCCTGAAGAGCTGCATAATGAATATGACCTCAGGCTGGGGCTGCCTATCAATCCACAGTGCAAAACCAGTTGCAGGGTGCTCTGAATTCTGAAAACAGTGACTGTGGCAGTGCTACCCCAGCCTAAGGCTCTTGTGTTGCATATCCCACAGGTCTGGAAAAGATAGTCTGCCCATGACAGCTCCAACTTGTAAATGGTTCTGCTGCGTATGACCACAATTAAAAAGCCCCTTTAGGAGAGACAGAGAAATACTTTGTGAGCTACAAATATGCTCTGGCCCTCTAGGAACGCCTGCTGCATTGCTTTCAAATCCAGAGAGTGCTGACATCTAGACATTCCCCATTTATGAAAACCTAAAGTGCTTCCTCATGAAGAAAATTGCAAAGCTTGTGAAAAGACTAGAAATAGAATAATAGAAATTATATTTCTGTGAAGAAGGCTAATTTTTATCCCTTTAGATAACCATGCCAATACTGTAACAGGGAAAAAAGTCTACATGAACTGCTGGCAATGGCTAAAGGAAGAAAACTATCGGTGGATATCCAGGGCCAGTAGACTTAAGCCTACTTAAGCTTTTTTGTTTATATATCAATAGGGATACACACTGAGATAGCATAATAGAGAAAATAAAGAAGGAACCACTTCTAGAGATTTTTTGAGGGATAAGAAATCAAGGGGTGATAGTAGTATGATGTATATTGTATATATTCCATTCCAAAAACAATCACATTGGATGCTGAAAGAGAAAATAGAAAGGTAACCTTGTAAATATGCTGGAACAGATGACCTCTTTCAGAAAATTGCTCCTAGCTCTGTGATAGTCAACATCCTTACTAGAGGTCTGTTGAGCCACACAAGTCACACAGAAGCTTGAAGATAACACAGAAGATTGAAGGTAACTCAGAATCAGGGAACACAGGATAAACAATAAGGTAGGTTAGACACACTGGATGATTCAGGTGAAGTTCACCTGAATGTCATGTGCTTAATATGGCTAAACTCAAGATAATAAGAATCTTGGAAAAGCTTATGTAGTTCACTTGCAAAGAAATATATTTTTAAAAGGAGTGGCTCAGAAAGTGAGTCAAGATTCATTTCTGATAACCAAGTGAACAGGTACTCCCAGAGCAACATGCAGCCTAAGGTTATGTGAATACAATCCCTACTCAACCTCTGAACTGACTGGAAGCTGTATAACCACCTCAGAGAGGTGGTAAAATTCAGTTATTATATCTTGTATCTCGGTAGTCAACAGAGAGAATGACATGCAGGCTGTAATTTTCTACCACTTTTCAATTCATTAATGTCCTGCTCATGCTGGTGATCAGGAGCATGACCATGACCATAACCACACCCATTCACATGCACACAGCTTCTACGGGACATGGTGATTTTGTAACTCTCCAGCTGCTTCCAGTTCTGTAAACACTTATTGACTCTGTTTCAGCTAATGAGCTGAGACTTACCAGGTGACACAAAACACCTGAGGGGCAACCTGCACAGACAGCAATTACCTCTTGGTTCCTGTTTCTATTATTTAATTAGCAACATCAATTTTGAACACTACGCATGCTGATCACAGAAAATACAGGCAACTACCAACAGTCATCAAACCCTATTTTCTAAATTACATGCCAAGGATAAATTATTTTAAAGCACAAAAATAATGAAAGCAAAACATTTTTTTTTATTCTGTGTCTCTGCTAGATAAGCTTAACAGTTCCTCACATTAAATGCTAATTCCTACTTCTGTCTAGGGTCAGTGGACAGATCATTCTCCTCTGTGGAAATCTCAGAATGTGTTTTCCTACAGAACAATGTAAAGATGCAGAGTGTGCATAGAGAAATGAACTAGAAGTGAGTTAGGCCTCAGGAGCACCATTTACTGTTTTTGCTACTCTACGTAAAGGTACAATGAAGAGTGTAAGGTGTTCAATGGCTACTCGGGGCTTTAATGTCCCTGTTTTACTTTGGATCCTGTTTTATCCCTCTGCAACTAATGGGTGCTTCATGGTCCCTGGTCCAGAGCTTTTAGGCATAATCTATAAATGCATGACCCTGAATACTGAAGAGAGTCTCTATGCCAGAAAAAACTCTCCTTTCAATCCTATGGTCATGTAACATAGGAAGCCTAGGAGCCAGGTCTATGCCTACGGGACTATACTGCCTTCTTTATCATCAAAATGAGGAAAACTGAGTTTCTCAGGTTAGCTTACAGAGGCTTGACACTGTAAATTGGCAAGTACTCCAGGTTTCTGTTGATCCTGAAGTAAGCCAGAACTGGGGGGACAAGTGCATATGCCTTTGGTAGTGGCAGAGGTTTGATTTAGACAATAGCTTCTGCTGAAGTGGAAAGACTATGGATGTGAATGAAAGGAATTGTTATTCCAGATGCAACTCCAAATACACGGAGAGCTGTGATCTGGGACCCACTGCTGTTCACACAAGCACTAAAGTCACCAATACTTCACCTCTGTGAAGGCAACGGCTCCAAAGCAGCTCCTGAAAAGGCATTACTTAGCCTGGAGAAGAGAAGGTACAAGAAGGAGCTTGGCAATGTGTACAAATATCTGATGGGAGGGTGACGGTGTCAGGCTCTTCTCGATGGTGCCCAGTGACAGGACAGGAGGCAACAGGCACAAAGTGAAACACAGGAGGTTTCATTCACATATGTTGTGGTTTAACCCT
>VZTL01076624.1:0-34169 GCA_013400535.1 Scopus umbretta
TGATTGAAACGATGTGAGTGCTGAAAGTAGCATGCACCTAGAAAAGTAACTGTCCTACAGAGCTTCCTTCTGCCAGAATGATCTGTGAAGGACTGGAGAAAATGGTGATCCTTCCTCTAATTCCCTCTTGGGAGGTCAGGGAAGTTCACTGGACTGTGCCTCTGCTGCATCTGAGGGTGTGGAAATGGCTCCTCTGGAGCTGAAAACTTGTGCTATGTAAAGGTCCTCTGTCTCTGTGTTTGGCTGAAGGAACGCTGTACAATAGTTTTGACTATCATTTCTTGGAAGCTAGATACAGGTGGGACTCAATATCACAGAATTAGCACAACCACCTTTCTTAGTTAATTGTTTTAAACGACACTTTAAAGAACTACTATTTTCCGTTATATGTCTAGTCTACTTTTCCATTGCCTGCAAGTAGAAAATTCAATTTTCTTAAGTGTCAATTTTTATCTAAAGTATAATACTTATTAGCAGTTTCAATGCATTTCAATGTATCTTTGGTTCTTTAAAATTATTTCACAAAATTCTTCACATGTGTAATTGAAATTGACTTTAATTTGAAACTCGGCCCTAACAGAGTCAATACTTCTGCAATCTGTCTTAGCTTGTATCTCAAGGAAAATGTTATTTCTATTGCTGCAAAGGGAAGGGAGGGACATGATGTATGCTACAAGAGTTAGGAGGCTCAGGACCCGGAGTTTAAACAACTCTGGCCAGTTGTGACTATAGGATTGCTGAAGCCTGTGCTTAAGTTATTGGCTCTCTTTGTATGTGCTGTAGTCAGGGTACAACTCCACAAAGCTTTCTGAGAAATTTCAGCCTTTGAGTAATATTCATGGGTTCCTGAGAAGTCAACAGTTTTTTTCAGTGGCTGAATTGGATTAAGGTATTTTAGTTAATTGAAATGTGAAGGCAGACATTTGAGAGCTAATGCATATTGCTGAATGCAATTCCTTTCCATTTTTTTTCTGGATACAATGTGTTCTTAGATTAAAGTTGCATTTATGGCCAAATAATTTCTCTTCAACTCCCTTTTGTAACTTACCTTTCAATTAATGTGTTTTGCCATTGTTTTAATTTTAAAACTCTATCATTAAAAAGCTTTTAGCACACTGTGAAAGGACCATGAGTGGCATGGAGTATTGAAAATGCCTCACCATGTTCGTTAGCCTGAACGAGCTTAAAAATTCCTACTGAACAATCTGATCGTTTTCCTCTGCACCAAAGTTGCTTCCAGTAGCTTAAGAACATTAAAAAAATCTTTTCAAAGGTAGCATATAGAAATGCCCTGTGGAAACACTGGAATGCTTTGGGAGGTAAGTCAAAAAGATTTAAAACTTTGCAACACAACCTCCTTGATCAAAGGGTGATATATCCATAGTATACTTGCTGTATGATATATTCCTATATTCCGTTAGCCTTGGAAAATACAAGTCAACATACAAATGACATGAACATTACCAATTACAAGCAGAGACACTTTGCCAATATTGAAATAATTTCATTAAAGTAAATCTTTAACTTTTAAAAATATTCCAAATGAAATTTCGTGCTGCTTTTGAAGTAATCAAGATGACAATGAGTTGCTTCGTTTTCAGCTTTGTAGCTTTAAATGATTATTGGAAATATTTTTGTATTTCCAAAGGTTGTAGCATCAGAGACAGCAAATAAAATTGTCCTTCTCCAGGATGTCTTTATTTCCTGTACTGAAAAAGAAGTTAATATATTTTTGTCAATAAACAAAGATTTTGCCTTATGAAGATGCAGCATTTTGAGCTACGGGTTAATCTTGTGGAAACAATGTTATTTAATTTGCTGCTGCATTCAAGAGATCTGTGCAAACAACTAAATAGTGTTGTCGTGTGCCTTTGTGGTTTCACATAAGCCACTCTGTTACTTTCTGTATTTCCGACCAATAACCCTTTTCAGAAATGTTGTTCTTCAAAGCTATTCTGTAGTAATGTTTACAATGTTTTGTTTGCACGCTGTCTTGCATCTGACAGTCCACCATGAGCAACTGAGAAACTTCTTCTGCAAAACCCATTGTGAGTCTTCTGGCAACTATAGCTACTTTCAGTTATTCATGCAAAATAATTTCTCCACTTATCTTCGAAAATACTAAATCTTCAGGAGATGTATCTCGAGTTATTGCTATTGTGTTGCCACTGCCATTGAGGTTGTTACCTGACCGTGAAAAAATAAGTAAATAATTCTTAGACTCATTTTTTATTACGGATCTACAGATCTCCTTTTTGTTGTTGTTGGCTTTTTTTGTTGTTCTGTATCATTCTGGTTCATGGGCCAGCAACCCTTGAGATACTGGGACTCAGGATTTAGGCCATGATAAATATAGGGGAAAAAATAATCTTTAGAGATCAACAGGCTCAGAAAATATGGTAGTCTGGGTGAACTTCTCTTTGAAAAATAGCTGAAATCTGCCCACGTGCCTTTTGGATCTTAGTAACAATTGAGACCATTTCTGTATGACATTTGTAAAGACATTTAGGATCCATTGGTCTTGGTGCTATACAAATATGAATTACTGCCATTTGAGATTGCTTGCCCAACAGTCAATCTCAAATAACAAGATAGTCTGGGGAAATGAAGCAGCCTTTGCAAGACAGCCTGAGTCACTCCGGACTGTCTCTGGGGGAGTGAGCATTTGAAGGACCCTTTCTCAGTGAGTTCCAGTCCTTCAACTCATACTCATTGATTTTCTCCATTCTCAAGCTCTAGCCTTGCTGCAGGATCGGAGGGAGAGCCTGTGCTTGCTTTTGAGGAAATCTCTTTTGTCCCCAAAAACTCTTGTCTGTTTCTTGTCCTGAGCTGTAAGGGAGCTCATTATTTCTGCTGTGCTGCTGGCAGCTCTCCTCCTGCAGCTGGGAACAGGCAGGCATCCCAGAACAGGCAAGCCCTGAAGGGGATGGAGTTTCCTTCCATGCATAGGATGCTGAAACTGGACAAATATTGTCACCGTTCTCTGGGGCAGCTTCCACTTAAAAAAGTTTGAGGACCCTACCAGAAAGATCTGCTACTATATTTCAAGCCCCTATTTGTACACGGTAGCATTAAGTCGTTGCATAAAATGATATAATAATGCTCGTTGTGACAGTTGTTTGCTTTTCGTATTACCTTAGTAAACTCCTGAAGAGTTGTTCTTCCTGGCCTTTCTTTCCTTTAACTGGGTTACAAAGCCAAGAACAGAGCTCTGAGGTAATATCAAGTGAAGCCACCTTCATGATTCCCGTTTCTTGCCTGCAGTCTAGTGCAGGCTTTGTACAACAATTAAAAAGGTTTTTCTTTTTCTCAGTGGAAATGTGTGAATAATTTTTTTCAAAATTTTAGGTTTGTTCAGGTTGAACTCTTGACTGGAACAAGGTTTAATCAGCAGTTAGGCTGCTTAGTAGCTTTTTTGGCAGTATTTTCTTTGATTTGATCTTCTCCTTTCTCTAGTGGTAAATGAATGAATGTTTTCTAAAAGAACGGATGCTGGGCTACTCTTTGCATTGGGATTAGCTGGAGGGAGTGAAAATGTGCCCCATGGTGTCTGTGTATTTCTACTATACTGGAAAAATGGATCTAATGTGCACCGGATTTCAAAGTGGTTTTTAATCCAGGCAAAACATCTATATGCTCAAATGCGTCATTATTTAAAAAAAAAAAAAAAAAAAAAATCAAGGGAAATGTAGGCTGGGAGCTTAGACTTTGGAAATCTCCCAAAGGAAATAGTTTAAAACTTGTTCCTGTTTTGGGGGGTCTAGATTGAACAAGGTGTACTGGTAAAATTCAGAATTTGGTATCGTTAAGTCACTTGTAGCTGAAACAATATTCTGAGAAAGAATCAGTCACTCAAACATGCCTGAGCAAGAAATATTGTCCAGGTATATACCAGTACTTCAACTTGCCGTGTCGTAAGTTGGAATCCTGAGGGGTTTTGTTCATTTGTTTTGTGGAGGTGCTGGAAACCTTCAGCTTCCACTGAATTCAGCAGGTCTTGAATGAGGTCCCTGGTGAGCTGACAAAAGAGGACAAGGATAGTTGAAACATTTTCCATCTCAGCCTTGCCTAAGGCGCTGGTTCTGGTGTGTGTAGGTGTCAGTTGGATTTCTGTCTTATTGACAGTGTTTAAAATGGAGACCCAGGCCCGGTGCAGCTGCTGCTGCTGCTGCAAACCAGAAGTCGGAAAGAGAGGGATTCATCGCCAAAGCTGCTTTTTGCCTGCCTCTGGTCTCTCACCCTCACAAGTATTAAGAGTTAACCAAACTTATCCCATAACAGAAAGATAATAAACAGCCAAGACCTCCAGTGAATTATGGGCTGGTTGCAATGGAAAGCAGATGTGCAAAAGCCTCCCAGGCAAGGGGCTGCCAATGGGCACCCACTGGAATGTTAAGAGGGAAAGAGAGGACGATTTTCTTGCTGATGAAATGCGGCTTTGCTCAAGAGACCATATTATTGCTCTTATTTATTATTTATGCACTGCTGAAGGTGTGCACAGTGCTTTATAGTGCAATAAAAAAAATGACTGGTGTCCAGTCCCTCAGGGTGTTGCGCCACTGCTGAAGTATGGCAAAGGGGCAAGATGAAGGGGTTGCTTCTCCCTCCGTGATGATGCAGAGGTTTGTTATTGTTACTGGGTGTCCTCTTCTGACTGCTTGGCTGTGGATGTGAGAGTAGCTTTGTCACTGTTTTGCACAATTGCCTATGATCGTGTTTGCAAGGGCATGCACCCTGTTTGATATGCATTTGGAGTCTGGCAGCAGTTGAAAACAATAAAAGCGCCTCTTTCATGGCCCCGGTTGTGGGTTGTTTTTTGGTAGTTTTTTTTTTTTAAATTTTTATTTTTACAGATTCCCAGCCGTCTTCTGCCTCACCAGCTGCTCACAGTGCAGTGCAAAACTTATCTCCATTCAGGAACTCAGACACTCAAGGAGGGCAGTATGGTGGGCTTGAAGGTGCATAACTGGCCTCCTGTGCTCTGTCTGCAGGACACAGATCCAGACCTGGTACCAAACTCCAGAGAGATGGGGGAAATGCAGGGAATGGATGGAAGAAGTGAAGTTCAAACACATGGCCAGTGTCTTGTTCACCCCTTACAAAATACTGGCCATAGAGATGTGCTGGCCTGGAAAGCAGTGGGAGGGGGGTTGTGGGCCTGAGAAGACCACAGGAGATGGCCCCGCCCCAGATTTGACACCTCCTTTAGCCATCAAGTTGACAGAAATGAGGAAAAGGCATTATTCCCCAAGGGCATGGAGAGGTTTGAGCTCTCTCGCTGTTGTGCTGAAGCTGTGAGGTCAGTTTTGCTGTGGAAAGGGAGCCAAGGCTGGTGGCAACGTAAACGGAGGCAGCAAGGAGAAAGCAGAGTTTTGCCTTAAGAAAGCTCAGCAGCTACCAGCATGTATAGGAGAATAGAGACAGACACAGCTATTGAAGATCTGGGGGGCCAGAGGGCCCCAGATATCCTGCTGCCAAGAAAGTGGCATGTATTATTATTATTACTCACTGTCTTTGAGGCACCTAGATAAGAATCTGCTAATTTCATTAAATCTTATTTTTATAATCCCCTTGGGATCAAGACAGCTGACCTGAATGCTCTCTAAACCTGTGCCTCAATCCCTCCTGTGCCTGCTCCCCAGAAAAGGGGGTGATGCCACAGCAGAGGAGGGAAGAAAAGGCAGGTTGGTTGTGGGAGCTGGGAGGGAGTGACCAGGTTCCCTCCACCATTCCCAGAGAGCTCCTCTGCTTTGTGTGTGCCACTTCAGACCACTCAGAGTACCCTCCTCCCTCTTCATGCTTTTATGCATTTTCCAATTAAATTTCCTCCACAAGAAGGAGAGAGGCACTCTGAATCCATTAGCATTAGTAATTATGCAAATGCTTCAGGGAGTTGACTGCCCATCATTACATATAATTAATGTTTCTGGTTATGAATGGAGGGTTTGTTACTCCCTCCCCCTCCCCCTTTTGTGCTGGAATGGGGTGGGATAGAGGTGCAGGGGTGGTGTTGTTACTGTATTTAATTTGCATAATCAGGAGGCCTGATTGGGTATGCATGAGGGTAGGGGCGGAGGGGACCTTCTCCAGTGTGCACTCTATTAAGCTGGCAGCAAATCTCAGGAGGGACATGCAGAATGTAAAGCAAGGGTGAGTGCAGCACAGTGACTGCACACAGCAGACCCAGATTTAGGTAGCACCACCAGCACAAAGCAGGAAAGGAGGTGCCCTTGGACTGGTGTGGCTATGCACAGGTGTCCTATACCTGGGCATGCTTATGCTGTCCTTTTGCTTTACATGCCTGCTAAAAATAACAGATTCTGCAGAGAGAACCCGTTCCTGGCTTTTACGTTGGGCACCACACTGCGTCTACAATTTGCAACCTCCAAGCCACCATGTATTGCAGAGCTGGACCCCAGATACCCCAGAGAGGACTGGGGGAATAGGCTTGGAACTGGCAGCAAGACTCAGCACAGCCTCCTCTTGTGTCCCATTTCTCAAAGCTGCGCACAGACATCTGGATACGAGTAGCTAAGTAGGCACGCTGGTTCTCAGAGGGGCTGTCTGTTATGTGTAGCAGGAACTGTGGATGCTCAGTACCTCTGGAAAACAAGGAGTTTAGAAGGGAAGTGTATCTGGATGGACTTGGCTGTCCATGTAAGAGCAGTCAGGACAGACAGTGAAGTGGTAAAGTTTTAGCTCAGGGCCGTACCTGTGAGGAAGAAGAGTCAGACTTTACCTCCTATGTCAAATGTTACAAAAGCTGGGGGGTATAAAGTTCCCTGCACATATTCTAGCTACAGTGAATGCCCTGGGAACCCTCTCTGCAGATCTCCTTGCTTCCTGATACACGTGAAAAAAATGCTTCCTATCCACTGTAAAACATCTTCCTCATGCTCTTCCCATTCCCTGGTCACTATCTTTTCACTTTTTGTCTCTTCTACTCCTCCTCCTTTGATTTCATTCCCCAAGAACTCCATTTCTCCTTGGTCTCCATCTCAAGCCTACCTTGTGTCCTTTCCCACAATCCCTGGATGTAGGCTGTCCATCACTAGCCTCCAGACTTCCTTGGTTTTTAAGTGACAACTGCTATGTTCCCTCACTCCTTCATGGAAGGCATATAACCCTTGGTTTTGGCTGATCAAGGACTTACAGAAACAGATATCCAGTGAAAGGCATCTGGAGGGGGCAAGGCAAAAAGTTCTGGAGACAATATATGCTCAATGGGATAATACCCTGGGAGAGCACTGAAAGGACCCAAGCAAAGGAGCACATTAGAGATTCTCAAAACAGAGGGAGATGAACCTAAGGGTATCATGGAGATGAGAAAAGCATCCATGCAGCAGAGGTCAGATTGGCCAGAGAGTGTCTCAATCAAAAAAGAAAGAGGGACAGCAATTGCTTAGATGGAGTGTGGAGGTCCCATGCTGTCTGCAGTATTGTGTGCTCCTAATCTGTGGCTATCATTTTTTTCTGTCCTGATTAGAATCCATTGTTTGCAAAGCAGATACTGGAAATTGGAGAAATCTCTTCTGGCATCTCCCTGTTTGGTCACCATGGGCAAGGTGTGAGCTTTCCCCAGTGGTGCAGGAATTTGCAGTGGCTGAGCAGAGGTTCCCAGAGTAGGTAGGGAGAAAATTTGCTTTGTTTCCCACCTTGTTATCCCCATAGCTTGTAGAAATGTGGGACAGATTTCCAACACAAATTCCAGTAACCCTTAGAAGAGGTGAGGAGCAGGACACACATAAAAGAAAGAAACAGTCCAGAAAAAATAATGCATCTCTGTGCATGTGTTTGTACGTGTGTGTGTGTGTTTTTAAAGCAGAAGAAAATTCTGTGTGTGTGTTTCTGTATATGTTTTTAAAGGAGCAGAGAAGTGGGGAAAACTTGAAATATTAAACTTTCAAAAACCCTCAGACTCTTGATAGTGGGGTATTATGAAAAGACAGTAATTTTGCTCTAAAGATTGGCTTTTGGTACAAGAAACTTGAGGAAGTACTGGTTTCCATTCTTGTCAAGTTTTTGTTTTCTCTGACTTGAAGCTGCTTTGGAGATTTGTAGTTCTGAGGTTGATGTTGTTCAGTATTTTGTAAAGCATTTTTACACTTGGCCTGCTGCTAGGGAAAACCACTGGGGAAGAATTTCAGTAAGTAGAAGCACCTGTAAAATCTCCAATGTGCACAAAACCAAGAGATCTGATTTGCTTAGACCAAGAACTTCTCTTAAGGATGAGAAAGGTCCCAATACTGATCAGGAAGGCAATCTTTGAAGAGTTGGGTGAAATCCCAGGAAGCACTTGCTAGAAGTAGAGTGGAGGTCTTGGGGGGAATTCTGTGATGAATAACTGCTGTAAAATCATAGCAGCAAGTGATGGTGCTTCCTTATGTGGTAGGGAGGGAGCTTTGTGGCTGTGAAACGGGAAGATGTTAACAGGTCTGCTTTGTTTTTGCTTTCTGTGGCATTTATCCCACAACAAAACGTGCCATTGAGGCACCAGGACAGCGGTGAGAGGCTAGTGCTACTGGCAAGGGGAAGAAAGAGTTGTCTAGGAAAACAAGGTGGACCCAGCCTCTTGAGATGGCCTGATGGCCCAAGCCTGGGTTTATGTTCCTTATGGTCAAATCTGTTAACTGTGCTGTACCAGACAAAGCTATGCTGTATCCTTAGAGACGAGGAGACAAGGTGAAGACCTTGCTGTCCCCCAGAGCCGGTACTGAGGTCAGGAGAGCTAAAAGAAAGGAAGAGGGAAAATATCGTCAAAGCAGGAGAGAGACTGTGATGAGAACAGGGACAGCCTGGAGTGAAACTGAGGGAAGGACGGCGAGTTGCATGATAACACCACAATCGCACAGAGCTTCCAGTACACACCTGACCTTCTATAGGGTATCAGCCTCCTGTAACAGACTGTTCTGTATTCACTGAAGTTAACAGATGTCACTGTGGGAAAAGGCAAAGAACAAGGTCCCCTCTGAACTGTGCTCAGTAGCAACTCCACAAGGTTCACATTGCTGCTTTGTGTGGTCCTATGGCATTTTCTGCCTTTCCCTTCCTTTTGTTTTCTTTTTTGCACGTGTGGGTGGGTCAGGTTGTGTACATGCAGCAAGGACAAACACAGAAACACACACGTGGGTACATGCAGGCACACTGTGCATGCATGCACAGACACTTGAGATTGCTAAAGGCATAAGTTAAATCCCACATCAAAGCAGAGAGCTATCGGAGCAGCACTGTTCAAAGACGCCAGTTTCCTTCCTGGGAAAGACAGATTGTCACTTTGATTAAGAGGTTTTAACAAGAGAGAAAAAAGAGGGAATGAAAGAATGAAGAAGAGAAAAGAGAGTTTTCATTTATACTTTTTTTTTTCCCTTTGGCCATCCAAATAAGGTTTTAGTTTGATGAAAAGAAGACCCCAATTTAAAATAAGTTTAATGTAACAATGAATTATTTAAGGAAGAAGAAAATACAAGCTGCTGCTTAAAAAAATAGGAAAAGCTATTATTGAAATGTCAGAACAAATACCCAGCTTGATCTGCATTAATATGATAAATACTAATATATTCATTTCCCCTGGTGCTTCTGGGCTTGCAGAGGTACATCTGCAGTGCATTGCTTATGGTAATCAGGTCACAGCTTCAAAGGGAGACATGCAAGGTATTCTGGGTGATGTTGTGCAAGCTGCTGTTAGACACCTTGTGGATCATTGTGTAGAGCTGATCAAGAGTCTTCTGGAAGATTTCTGGTTGCTGAAGGGAATTGAAAATCTTGTTGTGTTCTTTGGTGGACCACCAGTCGTGGGACAACACTGATGTCTGGTTGTCAACTTCAAAATTGCCATTTTT
This sequence comes from Scopus umbretta, assembly GCA_013400535.1. NCBI lineage: Eukaryota > Metazoa > Chordata > Aves > Pelecaniformes > Scopidae > Scopus > Scopus umbretta. The sequence goes on from VZTL01076624.1 coordinate 9,840, forward strand.
CTGTAGACAACTTAGAAAAAAAGACTGAGATGGAGAATGCAAATGAGGTTGCCACCTTCTGTCTCCACAGCCTAATTCCCAGAGTCTCTGTGGTTGGGAACAGATGCCATGGGCAAGCTCTAGAGCACAGCTGCAAATCAACCACCATCTCATTTTTTGCTTCCAGAGTCTCACGGTATAGTTCTCAGGAACAATTTAGTGGAGCTGATAGTGTGAAGCATCAAGAAGCCTCAGACAAACATCTTTGTGTTTTCAGAATCTAACAGTCTGGAAACTGCAAATAGGATGTTTTCAGTAAGGACAAGTACTACCTTCTACAAGGCATCATCTCTGTCTACCCCATCCCGCTTGTCTATTAGACAAGAAGTTCTGTTCTAATGTGCATCAGGTTTGCTGGTGTCAGCACCACCTGTGCCCTTGAAAGAGTAACCTGGAGATCAGACCCCTTATAGATCGTATTTCTTTTCTATAGCTAAGGACTAGATTTAGACAACTGTGGTGCAACCAGGTATCAACAGAACCCCGTAGTTCAGAATTAAGAGAGCTTATTTGGGAGTGATGTGGTTCAGGTGGTGTTGAACTGTTGTTTCCTAACATTACAGCTGACGGTTGAATGACGGATTGGGAGTGTGGTTAAATTAGGATGCAAATTAATTGAACTGGTCTTCTGGTTGGTAGAATGAGGAGAAAATGTTGGAGAGGCACAAGGGAGGGCCAATTTTAGATGGGAAGAGTGGAGTAGAGAGAAGCTCAGAGGCAGGGAGTGGAGGAAAGAGGTGGGAATTGTGTTTGGAAGGAGGTGGAAGAATATAGTTACCTAATATGAACCTATCAATGTGGCAAGGTGTTTTGAGATAAAATCAGGAGTCATTCAGTTAGGTTTTTACCTTCTTGGTCAGGACTTCTCATTGAGTACCATTTCACCTGAGGTAGCATAAACATACTTAATTAATACATTGCTAACCTACCTTGAATTCCTTTCCTTGTAAAACTCCTGTTTGGTGCCACAATGAAGCTATTATCTCATGAGATATTGAGCTCTTCCTAACAGTGGACATCTAGATCATAGGCTGAAGTATGGTTCTGTGAGTTGGTCATGTTCCTGCCTCAAGAAAGGAGTTACTGCATCCAAGGGAATTTAGCTGGTCATAATGCCTGGAGTTCCCAGGTAGATGAAAGAAGTGTGCCTAAAGCCTAGATGAGGCTAGCTAGAGATCTGCAGAAACTGTGCCTGGGAGTCTATTGTGATAATCTAGACTCACCTGAGAAACTTCTCTTCTGTGTGTGTGTTCCTCTGTGAAATGCTCTAGTTTCCAAGGGCCACTAATATGCTTTTCTGGTAGATTTTACTCACAAATACATAGAGTCTTAGTCCATCTGCTTCTGTCCCTCTTTCCCTCCATCACCTAAATTTGAATGTTTAATGTTGGCTTTTGGGCACAAGTGTGCTGCGCCCAAGCTACAGACCAGTTCCTCAGTTAAAAGGTGCATAAACATTATTATTTATACCATTATTTTTTTCCCCCTGGAGATGCCACAGGGTCTATAGTTTGCTGGAAACCCCAGTGACAGCCCCCGCTTTCGACTTCAGAAAGTGAGCTCTCCCAGTGGCCATTTTCAATCCATTTGGTGCAAAAATGTGATTACTTCTTATTTATTGAAGTTAAGTACTCCTGCTTGTAGCCGCTATGGCATTAAAGTAAAACGTTCAGCATTTAACACGATGAATGCAGAGACATGAGGCTAAATGCACTGCATAAAATCTTTATGGGGCTGTAAACAGACGCCCAGAATATTTTCAACTGGTTTGTTGTGAGTCAGGCTGGGGTCCCCCCTCTGGCAGGCAGCCTGCCCCAGGTCTCCTTGGAATCAGCGAAAGACTGTGGCAACACTGCCTTGGCCTTCACAGGGGCAGGGGCCTGGGGAGCAGAAAATGAACAGGCCTGCTTGCTGGCAGGTATTGTCCTGGACAACACTGGCCTTGGCCACACTTGGTGGTTGTTGCTGCATCAGTGCAGATCTGGCGGGTAAATATAGGCTGTGATTGCTTCAGAGCTGCTTTCTTCAGTATCAGTCTCAGATAAACATAGCTCAAGAGAAAATCAGTTCAGAGTGAGTTCTGTCAGCTTCAAAAGAAATTCATTCTTGGTGTTGTCAGTCACAGGAGACTGATGGCTGAGATTACTGAGGAAAGCAAGGCCTGTGGGCATTAAAACAGATACTGTTACTGGAACTCAGGATTTAAAGATGAGATTTAATCTGGAACGTGGATTTGTACAAAATCCCTCCTCCTTCCACTTTCTCACTCTGAAGGCCTGGTTCCCATGGGCACACTCAGCCTCCTGTGCTCCGTTTGCATTTATTGGCTGTCTGATCAACACAAGAACCTATTCCCTACCTCCTGTGTGCACTGGACAGCAAGTGCAGGGGTAAACAAGAGAGCTGGGCTCTTACTTGACCTTGTTCTCTGTCTGTGGTGTTGTGGCCAGGCCATGTCCTCACCCATGGATGGATGCAGGAAAATTCTCAGGAAAATGAGCAGCTCCTGTCCCTGAGGAGGGTGGCTGCGGTCCCAGGAAGTCCTGGGAAGCCCCCAGGAAGCCATGCCAAGGTTTACGCAGCTCAGCAGCTCTTCTGTGCAGAAACCCAACCAATGCCTCGTGGTATTGTGGCATGATTAAAACCAGTTGTGTCACCCAAAGTGACTGCTTGTTAACATCTTTAGTTGCAGTAATTCATGCCACCATTAGACATCTCTGCAAGTTCTAGGTATGGTTCATGGTAAATGAGACAAAGCTGAGACCCAAGCTCTGGCTATCTTTATTGCTTTAATAAAAGGCTGTAGAAGGCATTTAAGTAGCCTCCTGAGAAACATTGAAAGAGCATCATTCCCACAAAGTAAAGTCAAAGGCCACAATTCCATATTTCATGATATGGAATACAACTGGTCATGTTTGTGCTACAGGGAGGTTAGCACAGCACTGACTGACCTTCCAGAGTCCTTTTCTGCCATGTGTGAGGCTCACTGACAAACCTGAGAGTTTCTTCGGGGCTTGACCTTATTTTTGATTGTTCTAAAATTGTGTCTTGAAATTTGGAGTGGCATATCCCTAGAAAGTTAACATTTTGCAAGCTTTGCTTTTGGTAGAAACTATAATGTGCCTACTGGGAATGCCCCTGCCTATCTGCAATAAAGTGATTAGGACAGCTTTACAACTTTGCCCTCCCTTGATTGCTTTGGATGCTTCCTTGCTACAAAGGTTCCTGTCCCATGTCCATGCCTCCTCCCCCACCACCTCCTCTTCCATTCAGTGTCTCTTGCCTCTAACATATGGTCAGAGCATATTCTCAGCAATGCCGACACTTCTGCTTCTTCACTTCAGCAGCAGCAATAACTGTTGAATGGGAAATCTGTCGTTTAACTCGGCCGTTTGCAGTCACTGAAGAGAAGTAATTGCAATGGCCTTAATTGGCTGACTGCAGAGCCCCTGCCCAAGCAGTAATAAATAGTGCATGCTTAGGAGCTGGATGAGGTGTAACCATCCAGGGTTTCTCCTTCTCTTCTTCCGGCAGGCCTGAATCCAGTTCACTTGTTAGTGAACTCCTCCAGTTAGGAGGCTAACAAGGATGTCAGGCTGCTGCCTTGAGGATCCAACACTTATACAAAAGAGATGCTGGTCAGCTGAAGTCCCAGAGGCCTCTCCTGAAACTCTTTCAAGGGATCCTGGCAGGGCAGGCTCTTGGCAGCATTAGTGCTGTCTGCTTCTGCCTGGGTTCCCTGCCTTTCTCTTCTCCCGCTGCTGCCAGGCTAGAGCACGTTTTTTTTCATTAGCAGCGATGCAGGCAGAGCGGGGCCAATTACTCACTGCTTTATGCTTGCTGGAAAACCCACCCAGGACTGGTAATAGCCATTAAGTGAGGGTGCAGCTTTAACTACGTGCCATTACATTAAGTTTCAAGTTGATATATGGCCAGAGCAAATTGAATTCCTGCTGCTATCCCGTCTGACATTTGTTACATTACAATGCCTGCTCTTTTGTTTTTGAGTCAATAGCTGCTGCTTTCGAGAAATATGGATTATTAGAATTTATAGCCCGTCCTACGTGTCTTTTCAAACACTCATATCCTTTTATCATTTCATTTTGTTGTTATTCTGCCCAGCACAGTTTGTATTTCTTCAGGTTTTAGCACCTGGGACTCTTGATACTTGTGCTAAATCAATACCCTTTGTCCTCATTGCTTTAATATACACAACCATTTGTGTGATGCATGAATTGCAGTAGGTTTTCTGCCTGCAATAGTCATTTACTCCTCCTGCTCAAGCATTCCTTCCCCTGTCTGCGTGTGGGTCGTGCTTTGCAGTAAATATCACACATCTACATTTAAATTCCTTTATATGATGATTTCCAGGCACCTGGCTACACAGGAGAAGGTGAATTTGCTGGCTTCTTAGCAGGAGAGTATCACAAGTTTGACAGTATTCCAGTGCCTCCTGGAAAGTGCTGGTGTGCAGAGTTTAAAAAAAATCCACCTTTTGCTCTTATGCTGGGTTCATGTCTTCAAAATCTATGCTTTAATGCAGCCACACCTTTTTGTAAAGCAGATGTGAAGACTCTCAAGAGCAACAGAAGGGTAAAAAAGGCCTTTGGACTTCTGTTAGGTGTCCTCAGGTCAGTAGCAACTGAAATCGTCACTCGTCAGTTGGCAGTTCTGGAGACTTGTGGGAGAGGAATTGCTCTGATAACTGTCCCGCAGACCAACACTCTGTGTGACCAGAATGGAGAGACTGAGGCTGGTGACTTGGGTCAAACCCTCCATCTCAGAGTGGATTTACAGTGAGAGCAGAGCAGAGCCTGTGCTGTCACTGTGTCTGCTCTGCCTTTCTGTGCTTATGGAGAAGTTATGGAGAGGCTGTTCATCTCATACCTTTTACGTGTGGTGGATACTGGAACAGACCACCAAGGTACCTGGGTAGAGATTTGGGTTTGTTTATGCACATACTCACCTGCTGACCCTTTTGGGCTGTTTCTCCCTTCCTCTGCTGGCTGTGGGTGTCAGGATGTGCAAGCATAGCAAAGCTGCATGTTCCCTCTGAATTTTATGCTCTTTTGCCAAACCAGGGAATGCAGGAAAGAGACAAGAAAGATGAAAGCATGAAAGATGAGATCAGAGAAAGGGAAGGCTTAGCTTGACCAGTCTGCATTTGCCACACAAGAAGGAAAACTTTGCCCTCTGGCTGTTACCCTTCTTCCAGCCATTCTTCTTTGCCTCTGCATCATGCACTGGCAGTCACACACCCACTCATTCATCCCTGTCTCCCTCCTGGTCCTTGCCAGCCCCCTGGCCATCCCACGATCTGCCTCTCCTTCAAGCCTTCGCCTCAAGCAGCTTGGCGTCATGCTGCCATGTTTCAGGCCCCTCTGCTGCTCCTCCAGAGCGATGCCAGCCTGCCGTGGCTGCGCCACCATCACCCTGCTGGCTCTACTCTCCTGCCCAGGCTGTCCAGCTCCTGTGCAGAGCGCAGCCCCATGCCCACCTTCATGCTTGAGAGGTGACAGTTTAACTAAGTGTACTTTCCAACAACGATCAGTGTGATTTTGAATATCTCATTGAAACGCAGGGCAAATCTGTCATCCCCAAAGGGAGGTGCATTAAACACTGCTTCAGAATTAATCTGCGGAGTGTGAATCTCCCTTACCGCAGTGGGGAGAGGCACCACGGTGTCCTCCTTTGCCTCTGTGTTCATGGCAGTCTCCTGGTTTATCTCTGCCACTGCTGCTTTTTGGGGCTCTCCCTCCCCATCCTGCCTGTGAAAAATGAGATGTCAGCTCCCTTCAGGGTGTGGGTATTCCTGATAATATAGTTTCCAAGTAAATAAATGGGAGTTATTTACCTATTGGTTAACTGAATTAGAGACTGGGAGCAGCAGAAAAAGAGGTGACCAGATCCTCTGCTGGACTAACCCCCTGCTGCTGTGCTCTGCTCCTGGGGGGCTGCAGTTTGGGCATAGCCGTGGTCTTCTGCGCTGACCATCAGAGCTGCCTTCCTCCAGATTTACAGCAACATCTCTAGAGGTGGGATCTAACCCCCCTGACTTCAGGGAGGAGGTGAACCAGCCTGGCATCTGACCTTGACTGAAGGGTTTTTTGTGGGTTTCAAGGCCTCCCCTGAATCCCTTTATATTCCTGGTGCAGCCTTTTCCATTGAATATGGTTTCAGACCTTCAGATGAAGCACCCATGTCGCAGACCTGGGAGGCAGAACCCAGCAGGGATGTCAGAAGGTCCTTCAAAAATCTGTCAGCGCAGGTGGCACGTGCCTGTGTGTTCCTTGAAACATAAATGTTCCTGAGTATAAAGATTATTTACATTCCCAAACAAAGCTGCCAAACACTTTTAAAATGCGCTAACGGTGCCTCTCTCTTTCCGCTGTGCTTGCTGATAACGGGCCATAAACAAGTTTGACACATTTATAATAACCTTTCTCCCCTCCCTCTTCCCTGTTCTCTCCTCTTCCTCTCTTGCAGGCTGTGTCGGGTAATTTTTTATTCTACTGCCATTAGCTGGGATATATCATTTGATAGGGGGAAATAAAATGTCGGATCTCTTTTTATTTTTATTTTTATTTTCTTGTTCTAGCGGCAGCTGCTTCGAATGCCAACAGCGGATGTTTGGTTTTAAAATTTTGTTTCCCCCAGCTTTTTTTTCCCTCTGTTCATTTTCTCCCCTTTTCCTGTGTCTCCCTTCTAAAAGGTCATCTTAAATGATGCAAGGATACATGGTTTTGCAGGTTGTTTTTATCACTTATCAGCCTATTCCAAAGGCCATTTAGTCTTCTAGGCAAAGGTTGTAGCTTTCAGCCTCCACTTCCCATTTACAAAGGAAAAATGGATGCTACATTTCTAGGTATATAAATTAGGTGTAGGTATAGATATATATATATAAACCAAAATGCTAACCCATCTAAAATAAAAGATCCTTGTAATTTCTTTGTCTCCAGTCTGAAGAGGTCTCAGGTTCACCTTTTTTCATGTCACCTGTTCCTCTTAGAGATATTGATGGAAGTGCCACATCTAACGATTCCTTCTCCATCCTGTATTGATGGTGCTGTAGAAATGCCCGCTTGCTGGAGATGAAAGGAGCAGTCTGGGTACAAACAGTTCATTTGGGGCTGCTCTTGAGGCTTTTTTGTTCAGTAACTCATGGCTGCAAGACAGGGCTCTGTGCAGTAGGCATGGGGGCACAAGGGACTGTGTTGTGGGGCCTGCAGAGTTGAAAGTGTGCACTTCTGGAGCCATCTGGCTGGTCCTGGATTTGCAATTTTGTACCCATAATGATAAAGCACGTATTTGTTTCACCTTCCCTTGAAGCACTGGCCAGAGGGAGAGAAATGGATGTGGTTAGACCTGGCCTGGAATTGCTTATCCCCTGGAAGCAAATGAAGCCCTGATGACCTGGGGTGAACTGCTGACACTGGGTTAGCCTTGACTGGGGGCATTGCGGTCCAGGAAATCTGGCAAAGATGCAGCAACTAAGCAACTGTGTATGAAAACATTGTCTGAGATGTGACTAAGATAAGCTGAACATCTCCTTTGCCTCTCCCCACTTTGTCTTACTTATATAGTAAGTATATACTTATATACTTATACTTACTTATATACTTAAATTTTTGGGGGGCAAGGACTGTGGATGTGTCCTGGTACCACCAGGGCAATAATCATGGTGTGCAGACCTTAGATGGAGCCACTTTCAGTGCTTGAGTCTTTCAGATCTGAGTTGATGAAAGGGTTTTTTATGATTGATACATTAAATTGTTGCTTTTCCTCTTCACTTGGTATATTCTGTTGTATGTACTCTATAAATTTGCAGAGATATGGTCATGGTTATGGAAATCACACAATGGAATAATTAAATGGCCTAATTGTAAAGTGTATTATCTTCACCATTGCACTCATCAGCTATTCTACTGCACCTCATAGAGGAGGGCAGTAATTATGAAAAGCTGACACAAACTTGCACTCAGCAGGTGAATCCAGCCAAATCCAAATCTGATTAACTGATCCCACAACCCATTAAGCCCTCATGGTGGTCTTTGACTTAGTCAGAGATTGAAGAAATTGGGGGAGGGGACGATAATATACAAAAGAGAGATCATGAGGCATTTGCAGCACAGTGAAAGCCAGGACCGTTCTAACTTTGGCACCACCCTGGCCCTCTATAAATATCTTCTGTGGGCCTCAGTTCTGCGTTGTGTTCGAGTGTTTCAGCCTCTGTGGTCCTGGCTGGAGTTCTGTCAAAATAGGCCTGTGCTAGATATCTTGGGGCTTGTGTCAGGACTGGGGGCTGATGCTGCCTAAAAAATGAGGAAGGAATGAAGTGTCCTCTCTAATATGACACAAAACCCTCATCAACCGAGCCATTTTCCAGCGTATTAATATTCATTTTGCACTAATGTGGGATGAATACATTTCAGTGTTTGGCCAGAGCACATTCGTCATTTTTATGTCATATTCGCAGAGCGCATCAGTGTGATATATTGTGTATTTTACTATAATAGTAGACAATACAGTTCAGTATTTCATTTGGACAAGTAGCAAGTATGAGGCAAGGAGACAGCCACTGCTGGACAAGGGGTGAGCTCAGGAAAACAGAAATAAATTAAAACATATTAATCTGGAGTGAAAAGTTATTTCTCCAGTAAATTAAAAGCAGCTGCCTTCACCTCTTGTTGAGTTGCCCTATTAGGCTGCTTTAAAAAGTCTTGGCCAGGAGCTTCTTCTGGATGTGACTTCAAGTGTCATGAGTTTGGCCATCTTAGCCATGCAGATGGTAACATCCTTTGCAAAAGGCAGTACTCGAGAATGACGGTGCCTGGGAGAGGCACAGAGCTGGAAGATCTGAGATGATGCCAGGTGGGCTTGGTACCTACTGGCAGATGTGTGATGGGGGGTATCATCGTGCCTGTTTTCAAAGCACAGCTGTGATAGGGTGAGGTGCCTCTGTGTGCTGGGAGGGAGGGAAAGAGGGAGCAGCTTTTAGGAGGATCTGTAGGATGGCCACAGAGGGGAGGCTGAGAGGCAGGGAAGGAGGGAGAAGGGGCCTCAAAAGCAACAACTGGAGTCACGGTTACTGAATGGACTTTTCCCTATCACTTTATTTGTTCCTATGTTTTGCCCTGGGCACTGACATTTAGTAATTTAGACCAAAGGGATCTAAAGAGTTGCCATAAAGGGTAGTTCAGAAATCAATGGATGTTAGAAAGGGTCAAATGATGCCATAAAGAGATTAACAGCAGCATGGAGAGATCATATTCCCCTGACTGCAGAGCTGGCCCTGAGAGCTTTATGACAGGGAAAGAAAAGAGCAGAGGCAGCCCAGCATCTCTTTCCCTGCTTGACTTCTTCCCCTTCTGAAAGCTCAGGGCTATTTGGGGAGAAAGGGGGCAGGACTGCTAGGGACAGAGAGCAGGGAATGGCAGTGGAGATGGGAATGAGAGGAGACAGGCAGGTGGGCCATGCCGCTGCCTGATGAATTCTTCTTCTAATCCAGACAAACTGCAGCTCCATCGACAGTCCCTGCTAAATCACTCGGGAGGAAATGACTTACTCAGCAACCAGCCACAGGTTTATTGCACGAAGATCAGATTTTATGAGGGTCCCCTGGAAACGTACAGGGAAAATGCGACATGGCTGTGTGTCACTCTCCTGACATTGGACCTAAAACCAGGGCAGGCAGTGTGCTAGGCAAGGAAGAGATCCATCCGGAGCAGCCTTCCCCTCTGATGTTTTCTCCCCAAACCCACCCATATGGCCTCCTCACTGAGCTAGGGAATAAAATCAGGAGCACAGCTCAAGGGACCCGAGGACTGAGGAAGAGATGACATTTGGTGATCAACTGAATGTCCTTGTCAGGAACAGGAAAGCTGCTCTCTGGGGATTTGCTTTTTGCTTCTTTTTCAACCATTCGTTTGTTCCATGGCATGTTCTCAGCACTGACAGTAGTCCCATGTAGGAACACATTGAATTAAATAGTTCTGTTTTCTCCAGTCTCTCTCCCAGGGCACTGTGTTGTGGTTTAACCTGGCAGGCAGCTGAACACCACACAGCCATTCGCTCTGCCTCCCCCTTCCCCAGTGGGATGGGAGAAGAGAATCAGGGAAAAAAAACGTAAAATTCGTGGGTTGAGATAAAGACAGTTTAATAGGACAGAAAAGGAAGGAAAAATAATAATAATAACAATAATAATATACAAAATAAGTGATGCACAATGCAATTGCTCACCACCCGCTGACCAATACCCAGCCAGTCCCTGAGCAGCGATCACTGCCCCCTGGCCAACTGCCCCCAGTTTATATACTGAGCATAGAATCATAGAATTATTAAGGTTGCAAAAGACCTCTGAGATCATCTAGTCCAACCATATGGCATGATGCAATATGGTACAGAATAGCACTTCGGCCAGTTTGGTCAGCTGTCCTGCCAGTGCTCCCTCCCAGCTTCTTGTGCACCTGGCAGAGCATGAGAAGCTGAAAACATCCTTGACTAGTATAAACACTACCTAGCAACAACTAAAACATCAGGGTGTTATCAACATTATTTTCATACTAAGTCCAAAACACAGCACTATGCCAGCTACTAGGAAGAAAGTTAACTCTATCCCAGCTGAAACCAGGACACATTGTCTCCCTCTGTGGCAGAATGAAGCATTGGGTTGTTTTACTTAGAAAGTACTCTAGAGGTGCATAGATGTGCTCAAGGTGTGTGGAGCGGCCACTACTTCAGATTTGCAGTTGGCTGGGCTTGTGGAAGGGGCCTGAAGGAAGCAAAGAGACTAAAACTCACCATGTTCAGCAAGGATTGCCTGAGAATCTCAGCCTGACCCTCCCAGGAAGCTTTTTCTCTTGGAGAGAAGCCAGAGGCAGCTTCCCCACAGCCCAGCTCATGCATGGAGACCCCGGGCCAGACACAGTGACCTCCATAGAGGGATCTTGCTTCAAAGATTGTGCAGTCCTTATAGACACAGCTCCCTGAGGCTTGCAGTCATGATAGTTTATGGCAGGATAAAACCAAGTCAAATAACGGCAGTGTTGTTTTCCTGGAGTCGCATTGTAGACCTTAGTGTTGCAGGAAATTAAAAACTATACCCAGAGGTACTTGATGTTTCCTGGATGAAGGGTCTTTTCTCCTGGGTGCTGCAGATGGCAGGCCTGGCTGGAACCCAGAGGGGTGGGGGCTCTGCGGCAGGCACCTTTGGGGACTGGTAGAAGACTCTTTGGGGTGGGAAGAACATGGGAAAAGTGGGTTTGCATTTGGTGCTGCACTTAAGTGAATCAATGTGTGAATCGTTGTGTCTGGAAGAGATGTGTTGAGGAGCCAGCAGACTGACATACCATATTGGCAAGCCTGAAAGGAAAAGAGAGAGAGCTAACTCTTGGGAGAAGATGACCTTGATCTACTGCCCTTTAGAGCCATGAAGGCATCTGTTTACTGGAAAAGACAGCTGCCATTTTATGTGGGAGCATTTGAGTCAACATGTGCTAAAAAGACTGCACATGCTGAGCTCTTTCTACTGCTGTGTGTGGATGGCTCAGCCAGTGTCAGCTCCAAGCCCACTTTCCCCTAGGAGGAACCTGCTGTGATTCTCTTGCCCTTGCCCAGAGGGTTATTTTTCTCTCCCTCGCTGAATGTCCAGAGACCCTGGTGGCCATCAGGATGCCTAGTACCTCCCAGGGGAGCATTGTCCCTGCTGGAGACACAGCAGGGAATCCAAATTGCTCTAGCAGTTCTGGCAGCCTGGGCCAGAGCAGCCGGGAGCCCTGGGCAGGACTTCCAGACTCTGGTGTGGACCATCAGTTTGACCTTTGGTCAGTCTTCAAGGAAAGCAGCATTTTACTGACAGACCTTAAACTTATGCATGCGCTGGCTTTGCTTTTTGCTGTATTGTCTCTTCCTTCTCTTGCTCTGTTCCTTTTTACCACTCTGCCCTTTCATCTTGCTCCTTCTCTCTGCATTTCTCCTTCTATAGCTTTGCTTCTCATTTTCCCACACACACGCTTGTTTTCCCTCTTCCGTGTCCTGCTGGCCCCCAACTTGCTCACCTCATGGCCTGCAGTGCCGGGGCTAGCTCCTGGCCTGGCCCTCTTTAAGACTTTGTTTTCTTGCCTCACACTCAGGTGACAGCGGATGAGAGAGTAGGGTGCTGCCATGAGATTTTGGTGCTTGCTTCCATCAGTGCTTCCTACAGAGTCTGGGTGATTATTATCTCTGTAAATGACTGAAAGAAGTATAGTGATAAAAGGATTAAGCTAGACATATTTTATTTATTTATATCTTGCCGCTCCTTCTCACATCCCTCTTAACAAGTTGTGGAGCGTATTGTGCTGCAGGTACTGCGGCTGTTCCAGGGAGGAGTGGTGACATGGGGACCCGGGGGGGGACAGTGCAGCGTGGTCCAGGAGCAGGCAGAGAGCACAGATGGGTGCTTGGGCAGAGGCTGCAAGTGGCTAAAGCAGGAGAGAGACAGATCCCACTGTGAAAGGGCTGGGGATGCAGCGAGGCCAGCTTGCTCTCTTTTTCCTTGGTAACAGTCTCCTGTGAGTCCTTCTTTTCAAGACAGGGGAGAGAGCCCACAGAAATGGGGTCATGGGGCTGAACCTGGAGAGGCTCAGAGCCAGCGTTTCGGTGGGTTATGGACCAGAGGGGCAGCCAGAGTGTCTCTGGACAGGAATTGTTGCAAAGAAAGCCCACAAATTGCTGCATGCCTGGGCCCCCCAAGGGCATGCCACAGTGGCACAGCACCATTCCCATGAGCAGCTCTCGCCAAGCTATTCCTGCAGCAGATCCCTGCAGATGCTTCTGGAAGCAGCCTATTCCAGCTGAAGTTTTTTTCAGGTCTCTGTGAGTGTCTGCTAAATAGCCTACAACCCACAGACTCATACAGACAAACTAGTCCTGTCTGGGAACTCGCAGAGCCCTACCTGCATGTGGCCTCTCTGATTTCCCTCATAAGGGCTTCCATGGCAGGGAGTCAGGGTACTTCCAGTCCTGCTGGTGGCATCAGAGTTGGATGAGGCTTAAACCAAGACAGAGGCTCAGAGTTATACAAAACAATTTACCCTGGCTATTCAGGTTTTGATGTTGCACCCCCCTCCTAGCTCTTTGGCATGGAGGGAGAAGTACATGATTGCAAACTCTTCCTGGATCGAGCCCTAGACAAACAAAGCTGGAGATTATGTTCCTGGTGAGAACTCCTCTCTAAAGATCATTTGTACCAAAGTTGTATCTGTTCTAAATTAAGCAAGCCAGGATCCAGTCTCTGGTCCTGAGGGGGCATGATGTGGTATGGTTTGTGCTGATACAACTAAAGTTTGGCCTCTCCCATGCAGTTCACTGGTGACAGTCCCTGGCTCATGCCATCCCCTGAACTGTGTCCAGGATCATCTGGGAGAGTGCTGGCTAGCGCAGGCCAGGGAGCGTGTGAACAGTTAAATGTCTTGGATGACCATAACACAGTGTCTGAAGTCGGTGCCCTGGCCCTGTTTTAGTTACCAATATAGATCTCTCCTGAGACACTTTCACAGAGTAAAAGTAGTTTCAGAGACCCACCGGTTGGAGCCAGGCATGCGGGTTTTCTCTGGAGTGCTGCTCACTAGCAGCGCAGGGTCATCATGGCAGGGAGCAGGAGCAAGGTTGAGGGTGGAAGGGAGTGGGGGAATTTGGATGGAGAGGGATGAGTGATTTGTGGCAGGCTGGGAAGCCTCAGCAAGCAGGAGTCGGGGCAGGAGGACCCTCTCAGTCTTTTCCCTGTAGTCCCTGTGCTGGCATGATTGCACTGCCATTGCCTGTATCAACAGGAAGAACTTGGCACCCTCCATCTCGCTGAGTGCTGCATGGAGACAAATCAGTTCTGTGTTTGTATGACTAAAGAGGCCCAGGAGCACAATCATTCAGGAAGTGAAACAAAATGATGGCAGCATTTGGGCCAATACCTTCAGCAGATGTAGGGATATTGGAGCTCTTCAGGCAGGTGAAGGACCAGCTAAAACTATCTGAAATGACTGCATGTTCCCTTGGCCCCCTGGGACCGTGAACTAGCCCTAAAGGGGAAACAGATCCGCTATGATATTCCCTTAAGAAGTCCCATCCCTGAGGTGGCATTGCAGATATTTGCCTGGTAGGTGTATGGTGGCAGCAGCACCCCTTTATTAATTCCTGCTGTTTGTTCTGCCTTATGCTGCAGTGGCAAAGCAGCTGATGTTTGCTGGGCTTTTTGTGCTTTTGGACCTCAGCATCCATCACTAAACCTAGAGTTAAGGGACATCTCTTTGGATTTATGATCAGCAACAGAGGCTGTAGGTGTGACATGACCCACCAGCTATCACCTCTATAAGGCAGCCCAGGGTCTCAAGGCCACTGTAAGCATGCTGCCTTCACAGCCTAAGGCCAGACCCATAGGTCTAAGCAGAAGCCACAATTTTGTCTTTTCAAGCAAGGCATTTGGGAGATGAAGCTGCATCAGAAGAGGCCTTTGTGGACTCCTGTCCATCCCTGGAGAATACAAGCCAGGTGAGATGGCCAGCCATCACTGGAAGGTCACGTGAGGAATGGACATCTTCTCATAGCCTGACACAACTTCATCTAAAGTCAGAGTGATTTCCCCAGGTTGGCTCTTGCTATGGTGGCTTCTCCCCACAAATCCCGGCTGGCATTTGCTTTTCCCTGCCTCTCCCGGCTCCACCATTTCTACCTTCCCTTCCACCAGTGCCCACAATGAACAGAGCAATCCAACATGGCCCAGTTTAATATTCCACAGATCCTCCCAGGCTGATAAATGAGAACAAGAGAGAGAAGGAGGGGGTGGGAGCCTGGTGCATGGGGGGGATATAAAGCCCTGAGCCTGTATTCAGAGCGGCAGAGATAACAATAAGCGAGAATAATAGTCTAACAAGTCGGAAATGTCACACGCGATCTGGTGCCATTAACACAACATGGATCTGAAATATCACATAATTAGTTTTGTGCCTGTTGTTCTGATTTGGAGAGAAAAAATATTAAAGGGAAGAGATTTGGGGGGGCAGAGAGGGGAGTGCCAGCAAAGTGAACTCATAAAAGGGCGAAGCCTACAGCATCTAATGTTTTTGGAATAGTATAATAAAGCTCTATCTCCTTACCCATGTTTGAGGCAGAGATTTTTATCTGGCAATACGGGATAAAAAGAAATGAGAACTTGAAAAGGGTAGATAAAATTGCGATTGATCTCTCTAGGACTGCCTTGCCTCCTTTCAGGGAAGCTTGTAGGCCTCATGAATTGCTCCACCACTGAGACACATGATCCCCACCCCTTCCCATGCACCTCACTAAAAGATTAAAAAATCCAATGTTTTCAGGGCTTCTTTCCCCATCTCTTTATAATGCAGTGCACAAAACCCACGTTTGAAGGCTGTGAAATGACTCAGAAGCTGTATGTCCCCTGAGAGCAAGCCTAATGCATGGGTGTTTTGGGGACCCCCATTGCTGCTGAGGTGTGCGAGTCCCCATGACTTCATACAGGCTGCTCTGAACATTTGGCCTCGTGGGCTGGTGTGTGCCACCAGCTGCTGAGCGCAAAGCTCCTGCCTCTGCCTGCAGTGCCCACTTCTTGCTGGTGGTGTGTTGTGACTCGCTGATGGATACAGACACTATCAGAAGAGACAGAAAGGCACAGATCTCTGTGGGATGGGCCCTGTTTGGAGGCAGGTGTGTAAGGATTGGAACAGGACTCCTCCTTTTCTCAAAGGTGCTAGGAAAAGAGAAAGTTGCAAATATCGCATGGGACAAAAACTGTCAGTTGTTTCCTACCCTGCAGCCACTGGGATGCGAGTAACCTGGTGTACATGCAAAACCCTCATAAGACTCTGTGGTTGTGTCAACTGTACACATAACTATATATATATCTGGGTGGGGTTAGGAGCAGCTTTAAACTGAGAGCAAAACCCTCCGGCTGGCCGGGACAGCCCTACAGCCTCACTGAGTTTGGGTGCTCCTCCTTTTCTGGCAGGAGCTGCCCCTTTCTGCAGGGCCTGCAGGTGCATCTGAAGCACACTCATTTGAGACAGGAGCACTTCAAACAGGGGTGTTGCACTTACCCACCGCTCTATCCTAGAACAACTTAGCATTTTCATGGTCAACAAGGGCATGATAGCACCTTATCAGAAGGGAATGGGGAAGGATTTCTTTTGCATGCTTCATTTTAAGTGTTCCCCTTTCCACGTGCCTTTTTTTTCCTTGCAAAAAGCCCTTTAACTCTGGTGGTCTCTAGGACATGAACAGCAAACCCTTTGCCTCTTCCTCCAGAGAGAAAGCTGGAGCTGCTTATACCTGATTCAAGTGTGGATTTTGTTATCTCCTCTGGCAGAGAAGTGCCCTTCTCCATCCCCTGGCTGTACGGTGGCTTGTGTTAGGTTGATGGATGCCTCAGTGCTGCTTGTGTAGACAGGCACTAATCACCCATCGGTACTTTTCCAGGCCATGTTAGTGGAGAGGCTGAAGGACCACATGGTGCACAGAAACCAGAACTGGATTTGCCAGGTCATTCCAGGGACCATTTTTCAGAGGGGAGATGGGAAGGACATTTGCTGCTTGCTCTTGCCCTGTCAGTGCAGAGCAGCTTTGCACCCTTCCAGGCTCACGCTGCCCCTTTCCCTGGTCTCCCAGTCTGGGTGAATGGAGAGTGGAGGAGATGTGCTAGCCACAGATTTGAATTTTAATGTGTAATGAAGCTTTCTGTCATTTAATTACGTGCCAATTGCTAATCACTTTTAAACATATTCTGGGAAAGAGGTACTTTAAAACAAAAGCAGCACTCCTGTGCCAAAGGTGTAGGTGTGGGCTGCTGTGTCCAACTCCTGTCTCTGGAGGATGCCTGTAGGATTGGGATTCAATTAATTCAGTCCCAGTGGATTCATCGCTTTGCCTGCTAACGGCCCGCATACTGACAGTGAGTGCAACAGGAATGTTGATCTATTACTCGCTGCTCTGGCCAGTCATGACAGGAGGCTGCTGTCACTGTAAGGCTGTCATCTCCAGAGCCAAAACCTTTTGCACACAAAATGGGGGATTTGCAGAGGGCTGAAATGCTGCTGCCTCTGGGGTGGAGCGCAACAGCTATTTAACAGAAATCTGCCCCCTGCATTTGCATGGGAAGTGAAAAGTATTTCTGCATTTTGTTAACACTGAACAGAAGTGATAAATATTAGGACTGGGGAAGAAGTGAGTTTTCCTTTTGACAAGAAAGTCTGTGGCATCAGTTTTTCCTTCAACTCTGAAATGAATGTTAAAAATTCTGATGAAGCATATGTTCTTCCAAAATTAAACATTTCATTTCTATTTCAGCTTTTGCCGCTTGCCAGTTTTTTTAAAATAAAAACCCAATGATTTTGTTTGGAAAAATCATTTTGAACTGGGAGTTTTAGACTTATCAAAATGCTTTGTTTCATTTTTAAAAATTGAAACACTATTGAACAGTCTATGTTACATTAGTATTTTCTGTAATGTGTTGTTTTAAATGAAAGTTGATTAATTTTTTTTGGTGGAAAGCAATGCTTTGATGAAAAATTCCTGATCTGCTCTAGTAAGATAGGCAAGGTCTGTATTACGTATTGGTCTCTATCCAGAGAGCAAGGCAGGTGTTACTGCAAGAGGTATAGGGAAGCTTGCATGATGCTAGGGAAGCTGCAATGCTACCCAAAAAGCCTTAAACGCACAACTCCTTTGTGTTATACATCAATGTAAAGATTTGAATTTCTTCTAGGAATTTGCAGGGAATTTTATCAGAATGATTGCAAGTCAACTTATTCCGAAAGCTTTCTCTTCTGTCTTTTTGTGACTCTGATTGCAGTCTTACCACCTCCAGCTGGATGTGTGCACACCATTGAAAGAGACATTGCATGTGTGGTCACAGGCTGTACCACATCAGATACAATTTTTGGAGCCATTTTCCCTTTTGGAGTTTTCTGGGTCTCCAGACATGGAAACAGGCTGCAAGATGAGTTTGACAGTGCTAGTTCTCCCACCCATTTTAGTCTGCTTGAGTTCTCAGATCAGCTAAGCCCTGACTTGTGATGGAGGTTCAGACAGACCCCTAACACGAAGTCAAATGTCTGCCGCAAGTATGGATCACAGGAAACAAAACAAATCCCACCATTTCTGTGAATTTGGGTTGCAAGGCTGAAATCAAGTCCTGCCCTAGCCAAGAGACTTGGAAATGAGGGGGTAGCTGAAATTAGAGATGTGTTAGTACAGGAGTCTCAGGTGGTAGCAAGGACAGGGTGGGGGTAGCCCACCAATAATGTCCCTTGCTTAGCTCTTGGGTAATTGCAAGCAGATGGCACAGGTAGGGGGGAATAGCAAAGAAACCTGATGCCAGGTGAGCATTGCAGCACCTGGAATTGGTAATGAGAAGTAATAAATCTCTTTGACCAAAGTAGGTGAGGGTGAGACCCTATCTGGGGAGAGGTTTGCAAGCAAGGAGAAATTTGGGGGCAGTTCTGGTATGTTGTTTCAGCTTTAGGGGAGAGAAGCCTCTGCAGAAGCCTGAGAAGGACTGTGAATGGTTGATCAGTGAAGGGTGAGTGGTCTGAATGGGAAAAACTCAGGAATTGAAGGTATGCTTTGCTGGGTGTGTTTTGGTGGTGGTTGTGACTGGAGACTGAGATAGCTCTTCTAGCCCTCATTCCTTTCCTCTCCCTCAAGTGAAGCTGGATTGCAGTAGTGGACTGAGTTACACCAGCCCTGTAAGGCAGAGGCAGGCTGGTGGGTGCGGGATGAGGGACTGCAGTGAGCTGTGCTCGCTGGTGCCCTGGGGCAGGGCTCTTCATATGTCTGACTTGAGAGGACAAAGAAAGCTAACTGTATGGGGGAGCAGGCTGTGGTCCAGCTGCTTGCTGGGCTCAGAGGAGCAAAGCATGCCGTTTTTCTGCATTTGTGAAGGCTGTATTACCAAACTGTTCTTGGGAAATGGCCTCAAAATTGTGTGACTCAAAGAATAAAGAGAAAAAAAAAAAGTAAGCTTGTTCCATCTGGCTTGCAGCCCTTTGAGGACCAGCTCTTCTCCCCTTATAGCCATGAGGATTAGAAGCATCCCATCTTCTTCAGCTGATTCAGAATATGAGGTTAAGTACAGTGCCTAAGACTCCAGGACCTGCAGGTATGCAATTCCCTGAACTTGTAAAATCATGACTTGGCAAAACTTAGTTAGCTGCAGAGCCGTTCATGCTCTTAACCTGTATTTCTCCTAAACTGATTAGGCTGAGTTTCTGGTGAGGGCAGTAATGGCTGGGCACACTCTTTTGAACCAATAATGTAGGTGGCCTGCTAATGAGGGAACGGCTGCCTGCTAGTGATGCATAGCTAATGACCCCTGTCTCTAGCAGTCAACAGCCAGGCGGAACAAAAAATCTATTTCCACCAAGTGCTTCATTATCATCTAGCTACACTCAAATGAACAGCTCGGTTTGGTGGAGAGAGGGGAGGGCAATGTAACTGGGACATGGCTGTCTGTGGGAGAGGTAGCATGTTTTCCCTGTGTCATGCTGGATAAGCATCTCTGCCTCTTTGGGCATTGCTCTTCTTCCCTGCCTGCCCCCCCGCCTTTGCAACAGTGCTGCTCCGAGCATAGTGTTGGGAGTGAAATGGGTTGTGATATGTGCTGCAGACTATGGTGGAGAGAAGGAGTGCCAAAATCTAGAGGTTTTAGTGCCACAGTTTGGAGATGCCTGCCTGGTTAGCGTCTATGACCTCTTCACCTCTTCTCAGGGGCTAATACGCTTCTGGGTTTGGGGAGGGAGCTCTAGGAAGCAGGTAAACCCTAAGATAAAAGGTTTGTAGTCCCTTTGAAACGCAGAGGTTTCTCCAGGATTGGTCCTTGTCTGCTGAAACCGGCATCAAAGATGCCTGGGCTGGGCCCTGGGCTTTGCTGCGCCTCTGCACTGGGAGGAGGAGAGCAGCCAGGAAGAGTGTGCACCTCTGCAGCTTAGATGATCTGGTGTAGCGCAGGGGGAAGCAGTTGGTGGCACTGGTGTAAGTAGCCTAGCTCTGAGTCCCTGTATGCCAAAGCTCAGGTGTGTGAGAGGCTATGTCAGCTTCTCTGAAAGGGTTAGGCTTGCGGAGTGCTTCTCTGTTTCTCAGTGTGTGAGGGCAAGGGAGGTGGTGGGGTAGGTGGGCAGGGTAGAAAAATCTGCTCAAAGATTTCTTCATTTCAACAGATTAAACTCTTCTTGCATAGCTCCTATGTGTCTCCCCTCCCACTTGAAATTATAAATACATTTTTTTAGTGAGTTAGTCAAAAATTCAAGCTTTCCACTGTAAAGACCCCATCTTCTAACCAGGCCCTGTGAGATCTACATGTGTCAGTTGATTTACCTTCACTGGGCTGCTGTGGTTGGTAAAATGTATTGAGATGCCTCCAAGATGATAAAGAAATATAAATGATTGCTGTTAGGCTAATTTATTGCTATTTAGCAGAAAGCAAATACATTTTTAAAGGCATAATGGCAAATTAAAAATCCTATTAAGCAAATTTGCTTACCTAGTACTTAGTAACAACTTGGGCTTAGATCCCACAATCACTTAAATGCATACACAACTTTACTCAAGTGTGCAGGCCCAAGAAATCTTAAATCTCTGTGGAATCAAGCATGTGGATATTAAATGTAAAATAATTAAAAATAGAAAGCTCCCACCAAATTAGTCTTTTGCTCTTGGTACCAATAGTCTCCTCCTGACTCCCTCTCTGCCTTTGCTTGGAAGATGAAAATTGATGAGATCAGTTTTACTTCTGTTTCTAGTCAGCATCAAATTGGTGACCTCAACATGGTGCTGTTTTTGCAGGAGCATGGTATGGATCCTGCCTCTGACCTGCAGCACTTCACATCAGCAGACAGAAACCCATGCTGACCTAAGAGGCAGTGCCTGTCTGTACTGCTGGGTTGCATGGGCTGTGCTCACCCCTTGGCTCTGGGGATCCACAGGATGCAGTGCTCTGCCCCCAGTTACATGAGGAATGTGTTGGCTGGATGGATTTGGAGAGCTGGCTGCTGTCGTCTGGTGCAGGTGGTCTGTACTGCCAAGAGCTGGCTAGCCAGGGGCAACCCAAAGCAGGATTCACTACTAAAACGTTATTCTGAAAACTCTTTTTGTTGGGCTGCTGGATGGACACAGTCAACCTTCTTCAGGTGTTTCTTAACTTACGTTCCCCACCTGTGCAGCAGCAACAGCTCATGGACTGTTCTGCTCCGTGCAATTCCTACCTCCCCTTTGAATGAACTACAAACACCCAGTTAAGGCTCCAAGAATTAGTAGAAATCCGTCGTGCTTTTCTTCAAGTTCTAGTTTGTATTGTAAATTAAAGCAATAATATTTCTGCAGGCCTGGGTCAGAGACTGGCATTTATTTATTTTGTTAGCTACAGTTTTTTGTGTGTTCTGGTGCGGATTACAGGTTGCCGTCTTATCAGCGTGGCTTGCTAATTCAGTTGCATGCAGGCAGCTTTTTGGCATGGGGTAAGTGTCGTGGAGGTGGCCCTGGCTGCAAAGGACTACCATGGGTGTGGTCTGTTGTGGCAGGGAAAACCACTAGAAATCAGCCATGGTGCTTCCACACAAGTCTGTGCAGATGTGAGCCGTGCAAAGCCAGAATGAAGCCTCAGTTCATCAGCTAAAACACCGCTGGGGTCAGTAACCCTTAAACAGAGAGTACATACTGAAGTGTTTTGAGCAGGGATGTATGCCTGTGGTGGTGTTGTGAAGATGGCTCAAGAAGGTCCTACATGGTTCCCTTGGTTGCACTGACAGAGCTGTTTATGAGGCTTCACTCTGTGTTTCATCACTGAAATGGTCTCGTTGTAAAACACAGCTCCTGGTAGCTGTATCAGCACAGCAGAGGTGTGCAAGCACATAATGAGTTGTGGTGTGAGGGCAGGAGTGAGCTGCTGGTGGGGCTGGGATGAAAAATGGTGGTCGTGGGGGGGAATTTTAGCAGGCTTTGCATGGCCAAAAGCGGTATGCTCTGGACCTCTGCCAAGATCCAGTTTTTAGGTGAGCTCTGGCCTAAAAATAAAATGTGTAGAGCCATCCTTATTTCCATCACTTGTAAAATGAATTGTGGTGGCAGCGCAAATAAACTCTCACCCAAACCAGCTGTTTAGCACAGGGCTGGCTTCTCATTGTTGTCACCAGCACTTTGCTTTTCTTCACACAAGCCTTATCCCTTGCAGATCTCGGTACTTGCTGGAGCCTTCTCTCTCCTGGTCTTGCTGCATCTGGCAATCCAAGTGACAGTCTGCAACAAGATCTGCCCTGCCCATGTAGCATGTGGGGGCTGGTCCCCTAAGACTGGCTGTTACTAGCTCTTCATTAGCAGTTGACTTGCTGAGGGAGGCCAGAGACAATTCTGGCTCCAGGCACCCACTGGTTTGTTCCTGCTCTGTCCATATTTCAGATTTGAGATGTTAGTGACTCCTGTGCACATTCTTGTTGGAATTGACACGTGCTATAATTTCTGTAGCAAAAAAATATACTTCTGAATGCATTCCTCTGGAAAAGTAGTGAGTTCAGATGACGGCTTTCAGAAATCCTTCCTCACTATTTGTACAATGACTTCTATTACGTGAAAGTACAGCTTCTGTGAGCACCCTAAATTTGAGCTGAGTTTGGTAAAAGGTTTTTTTTTGGCTGAGATATGAATTTTTGATAGTCAAAACACTTTGTTTTGGATGTACGAAGCAGTTTTAAATTACTTTTTTTATGGGATTTCCCTGGAACTAATACTTTCTCTTGGGTATGGCATACTTTAGACCAACACTTGGATGCTTTGATACAGAAACAATATTTTTCAGTTGTGGCCAGTCTAAAGCACTTTTGGGGAGGGAATTGGGCTCATTCAGTAGTCAAGGATTCATACAGCTGTGCCTGCATCTCTCTTGGGTGCCAACCGGTTACTGCCTTCTAATTCAACAGCAGTGGTCATCCAGGCAAGGAAAAGAAACCACATGAAGTGACCCACTGCAGAGCATGATTAACTACTGAAAAACGAGGTATTGGCCCCAGCTTCCACAATGTGATTCTTAACCTAACTGGAAGGATGCTAGGTGGCTGTGGTCTGTCTGACTGTACCTTAAATTGCAATGCCCTTGATAAAAATCAAACCAGGAGATACTTTGATGTGAAAGTAACACCTTCCCACAAAAAAGGGACCCCTCTTTCTGTTTTCAGTCTGCAACAGTGCTATCACAAGCTTCTTTGTGACTTGTGGTATGCTTTTATTGTGGTAGATCCACTGGAAAAATATTTTTCAAAACAGGCTTTTTATATTCTCTGCCACAGGCAGGTGTTAGCCTCAGTTTGCAGGAGAGCAAAGAGAACTCTTATGGGGAAAGCAGGAGCCTGCTGGTGTATCAGTGTCCTTGGCAGGCTCACTGGGTGGGTTGTTCTCTGGGATGCGGGATTGGGGTGGAAGTGAGTCATGCCTTGCCCTTGTCATTCCCTTGTTTCCTGAGCCGTGCTCACTCATCTTTCTGAGCACAGGATGTGGCTGGCTTTATTTGGAATGTTACAAGCATCCCTGTCCGAGTTAATTGACCAAGACAAATTTTGTTAAAAAACCTTGACATTAATAATGAGAAATGAGAGCTGGGAGGTAAAACACATGCTCTCTAGACATGCATTAGCAGTACCCCCACCCTTCCAGACTCCTCCTGAGGTGGTATGGCAGAGAGCTTAGGTCAGTTAGTTTTAAAATTAACTTCTAGTCCTCAAGGCAGTCTTTAAATAGAGTATTTGAGCTGTGACTATCACTAGTCTTTTTAGGCTGTATAAGGATGTGAAGAATGGCAGAGCATAGACACAGAGAAATCCGTAACTGCTGGTGACTGGTCTCATGACTGATCCTGGGGACATCCTTCATCTCAAACCCCCAGGCCCTGCAAACTGAGCTGTGATATGGTGCACTAGTTAGCACTAGTAGTGGGGATATTTCTCGCTGCCAAGGGACAGTCTCCATGTGCTGTTAGGCTGCCCTTTGCAGCCCTAATCCGTCAAGGTCTTGCTGTGATAATGCAATCCAAACGGATGTTGTTCCTGCCTCTCTCACCTTGGGTGCTGGTGTGCTGATGTGGCTGTGCAGAAGGCTCAGCCTTGCATGTGTGCAGAGGAACCAGCTGATGTTGCTTTGGGCACCAAACGTGCTGAAAAGCTACATCAGTCTATCCGTGAGCTGCAGAGCCATTCCCTCCTCTTGGAGTAATGGGTTGAGCCCAGGAGATACACAGGTTCCTTGCACAAAGGCAAGAGATAATTTTAA
>VZTL01076637.1:669-11972 GCA_013400535.1 Scopus umbretta
GGGAAGGCAGCGGAAAGGGAAGCACAGCACTGGCCAATCTAGACAAGTAAGCACCCCATCACTTTTTTCCTGCTGCAGTTCATTGCATGAAACACGATCCTAGCAAAGGCAAACTGGAGCAACCTATTCATACTTTTGAGTCCTATGTTTCCCAGCACTGTCCCTTGCATCTTAAAACTTTCCTTCTGATATTATACTATTCTGAGACTGCTGATCTCACTAATTTTCACACCTTTCTTAACTTGCTGAATTAGCCCTATGATGATCATTGAGGTTTGCCACATTTCAGGCTGTAAATTCTCTAAAACAAAGACTGAGTCTTAGGTCCTTTCTGGAAAGGATTAAAGAGCAAAAGGGTAAAACAAGCACTCGCACAAATGCCTGATCAGACAACATTCAGCATTTTTCCTAAAGCCACAGCATTCCACTTGGAAATGGAATGGGTAAGATTTGCCTCACCTTCTTCCTCCTCACTACTCCCTGTGGGACCATCTGATGGCTTCTGGTGATTGACCAATTTGTCATTGGGTGTTGCCATGGTGAGGAGAAAGGCATAGCCCAAAAAGAGGGTCTTATTGTGGGGCAACGGTCCGTGATGGTCCTCCAGTACTGGGGGATCCACAGCATCTACACCTTCACAGGTGCTCACAAACTCTCCAGCTCTCACAGCCCCTGCAGAGAGACAGAAGCACCATAAGTCTCAAAAGTCAGATTCAGCACAAAGACCGTGGGCAAGATCTGGGATATGTTCCACTTCAGTTATTTTACTGGAGGAGACAGAGGGAGGCAGGATAGGATTAGGATCACACTAGGATAGGTAGGGATCTTTTATCCTGGCTGCAAAGAATCTTCAGATCTAAACCTGAGTGACTAACAGGACAATGTTCGCCAGTCTATCAACATCCTGAAACAACACTGCTATGAAGGGTCCCTTTAACAGCTAGGCATCTCAGGATTGACTAAACAGATAAGAAAAGAGATAAGAAAGAAAAGAGGCAAATCACAACATTAAGGTACGAACATTTCCAAAATGCAGAATTGAAAACATGGCAGGTAAGTCCTCAGACTATGCTAAAAATATCTCTGGCTGCTGAATGCATCCAGGGAGAATCAGTCTCAAATCCCGCAGGATAAACAAGCAATCTCATCTACTTTTGCTTATGGGAAGTGGAAACATCAATTACAGAAATACCAGGGAGGAAAAAAATAGCTGAATGCAAATTTAAGAGCAGAAAATAAGGTTCTTACCAGGCTTTATCATTGCTGACTTGCGGCCACGTTTAGCTGGGGATCTCTCATCTTCAGAAGCAACGAGTTTCCTTTTCCCAGATAGTGTGCCCGGTAGGATGCGTGGACTCTCCTGCCCTTTACGAGTGGGAGTTGTGCTGCTGCTGGAAGTGCTGGGAGAACCAAGGTTACCACGTCGTTTCCGCTTCCCCTCCACAAGATTATCTGTAATATGGTATGCAGAGGTTAGCCACTGGCTGTCACCTAACTCCACGAGCTTTCACCCTACCCATATGTACAGAGGTGGCTAAACTCAATAGTACCTAGAAGGTACACACTACCACCCTCTGACAGGTAAGAGCAATAAAAAGATCACTCTTCACAAACCAGTCAATACTACTAAGTCTGAGCAAGACAGAAAACAAGAAAAGGATCTCAAAGGTCTCATTAGAAAGTACCAAAAGCATTGCTGAATACCCAGAAAGATTTAAACATGGGTAATTCAGACCAGGAACTAGAAGCTTCTCACAGGCACAACATGTGGAACAGCACAGCCAGCAGCATAACAGCACCTCCCCTTACCGAGACTGATGTCAGCTGCTTTGGTCAGGGGGGTGACAGGTTCATAAGGACCTAGCCCAAACTGCTCCCGGAGCTTATTCCCTTGTTCCAGGGACAGGATAACAGCCATTCGTTTGTACCACTTCCTCTGGCCTTCCTTTTCAATGCAATAGTATAGCTCTCCGGACTCCTTCCGGTGTCCCTTCACCACACCTGGCAAGACAGCAAGTAACACCTGTTAACCAACTATACCCAGGCTTCTCATCCTCTTGAACAAGCACCCACCTCCCACTGCATTCAGCAACTCAGAAAAGTCAAGGATGGAGCTCAAGCACTGCTCTTACCTGCACTGAAGTACTCATCCTCTGAGAGTGCGGTCACCTCAGTCTCCAGTGGGATAGGATCACAGAGTAAAATATCTTTTCCTAGCACATCACATTCATATCCATCATCGAAGAGCAGCTTGTACTTTCCTGCTCCCACATCTTGTGTAATCATGCCTGAATAGAAGTACCCATTTGAGGACCACTTTGCTACAACCCTGAGGCCCACAAAGCTGCTCCCAGAGGATGAGTCTGCACAGTCCAAAGGTCCAGTCACTGTTTGTAACGGGATTTCTGGAGAATCACTTCGACGTAAGGCACAGAAGCCAGAAGTGTCAGATTTCTCCCCTCCATCTGGCAGGCGAACTGAACGAGTAAATGATTTCTCCTCAGGTGATGCTGTAGTTGAGAGATCCTCCACACCTGGCAGTCCAGCTACATCTCTGTAGAAAAGATAAAAGCAGTCCCAGAAGGACAAAAGAGAAAAGCACTCCCAGAAGAATCACAAAAACCAGTTACTATACAAAGAATACTTGGGTGAGATGCTTGCAGCTGCTACCATACTATCACCAAAAACTAGCTGACATATTCAGTACTCCTTTTTCTCTGTCACATTAAGACAGCAGCTCCCCATTCTCTTCCTTGGCAATAAACTAAAGTTACAGTCTTCTTTTTCCGGGGTACCTTGTTCCTGCTGTTCGAGATGGTGGGCGACCTCTTCTTCCTCGCCCTCGAGGTGTCACAGGTGCTCTGCCACCCTGACGAGTGCCAGCCATAGCATCCTCCTCTTCCTCACCAGGCAGTGCTCCTGTCTGGCTAACTCTGAGTGGAGATGCTGGCTGACCAGCTCCTTTCCTAGGGCTAGAGAATTTATGAGTTAACTGCTCTGAAAAGAGAAGCCAGCTCATTAGGACCCCCTCATTTTCTCCATGATCTCACAACTGGTTAAGAAGTTTGCCTCATCACTGCTAAAGTGGCAAGAGCTTAGGCAAAGCAATGCCTCACAAGGAAACAAACTACTCCTTTAGGAAGAACAGGTGTGAAAGCAAAGACTATCTCCTTATTTCTGTTCACCAAACCAGACCCTTCCCAGAAAATTCTTGGTTTAGGGTCCACCCTGCTTCACACTCCACCCAAGCCAGCTGTTCATTCCTGAAAAATGTCTGTTCTTCCTTTCCCAAGGCTCTGCACATACCTGCATTTTCCTAAGACACCTCTGCCAATGGGTAAAGCAAACTCTCCAGTTTCTGTCCCACATGCTTTCCCTTTGACAGGTCCAGTTCCTCGCCCTGAGCTGCTGCTGCTGCTGTGTGTGGCAGAGTGACCACTGCTAGCTCCACTGGATGTACGGTGGAGGCTTGAGGCCTTAGATGAGAAGGAGCTGACATCACCAAGGTCCCCCGAGGTCAGTGATGAGCCCGCTGCAGTTCTAGAGGAAGATGTGTCAGTCTCACACTCCTGGCACTCTACTACAGGCTCCTCAGTTTCCTTAAGAGAGGAGAGAAAAAAAAAACAAAACCAAACCAACATAAAACACGTTTGTCAAAGGTGATGCACTTGCTAGATGAAGCTCTACAATCAAGAGGCAAAAGCACAGACAAGTTGAGACCACATTCACGAAACTGAAGATAGCCATGCAGATTTGAGTCTGGACTGATCAGTGGTAGGCAGTGTGTCTCTCACTATAGGCCTGTAGCTGCTTTATATGAAGAAGTCGCATTAAGAAATCAGTCAACAGGATAGAGCTTGATCGGTATCAAGTTAGTCTGGCTTTGAATAATTCCCACCCTTGGAGAGTGTGAGAGTGCAACAAATACATGAGGCACTAGCAGCCTTTGGCTACTAATAATCCAAGATCAGTTTCAGACACCTGGTCATCTGGAGCTATTAAAGTTTTACGGATATAAAAAGATGTATCTACAAAATAGTGATATCAAAGTTGGTAGATAAATTGGAAATGGTTATATGACTGTGACTGCACAACCTATGTAACCACATTTCAGGAAACTTAATTCTCTATTTTCATGTTACAATAAGCAATTTCATGTGTAGTTATCATGTGTGAAAGTATAAGCTTTGCACTGAACTGATTTATCCTTTTGTGTCATTACTCATTGTAACAACACAGCACAGAGAGTCTTACGGTATTTACCTTTATAGCAGAATAGCAGTAACATTTCATTGTTGGCAGGCTGATATGATTACTGTGCCCATCAAATCAGCATTTGTCAGCTATCTTTTGAGATTCCCTAAAGATTTTCCGATTAATGAATGGACGTACACCAAAACAAGTGTACGAACAATAGGCTTGTTTATTTTTTGCTTTTAAGTTGCTTTCTGTAGACCTCATAGATTCTGATCCACAGGACTCAGAAGTGTGAGGTTAAAAATGACAGAGCTGCAAAACAGGCTAAACTACCTTACATAGTTCACTTTTACAGGCAGAAGTGATGTTTGCTTACTAATAGAATTTCTGCCCGTTCTGCAATCTCTCTATTCTGACAAAACCCCAAGAATTTTAAAAAGTCGGATGTACATAGTAAAGCCTTTTGTTCAGTTCTTTGGGAAGAAAAAAAAAAGTCAGCGTGTCTTCAGAATACAGTAACAGGCATGAAATACACCAGCAACAAATACACACCTTTCACCATGCACTGAACGGTCTACATGTTTGCTCATGAACAAAGTTTGTCATCCCAGCACGCTGACTTGTTCACTCAACTCATTTTCTGCAGCCACAACTCATTCTCATTTTAATTAATTTTATTTTTCAGCCAACGTATCATTATATCTAGCCCTGAAAACAGGAACTTACCTCAACTACTTTTCGTTCCACCTCTGTACCATTTACGTAGTAAACATCTGTTATAACACGTGTAACAACAGTGCGCACTTCTCGAATAGTTCGCATGTGGCGATGCTGAACTCGGCCTTTGGGTGGGTGAAGAAGGTTAAATTCCTCCTCTCCCTATAATAAACAGGATGAATCAAAACCAGAACAGACCACAGTGAAAAGCAAGTAATTTCCAGGTAGAGCTATCTCTGCAGTACAGTTTCTTCATACCATGCTCAAGTACCAGCAGAGGGAACCTTTCAGCATCTTGTAACAAATTAGATGCAACAACACAAGAGACCCTAAACAAGGGAGAACTCAACACATTTTGCTGACTTGCTGACAGGGAAAAGAAGGGAAATCACAGCAGTCCACGGATGAAACAGCAAACTTGCTTAGCATGGCTTCTGATACTCTTTCATTCAGTAGCTCTCAGACATACCACATCAACACTGCACTGCATATTTATGGCCCTGTTAATCTCCTACTTCCCTAATCTCCTATTAGATGACACACTATTCTTAATTCAAGTTTAGAAAAAAATAATTTTTCTATTTTTTTGTGTTCACAAGAAAATATACAAGCTGTAACTGCAAAGCAGTGATTTTTCTTGAGTCTGCAATACTTTCTGAAATACTAATTCAAAGTTATTCAACTTGTTAGAATGTTTTTCTGGAGGAGCTCTCCCCTCGTGTTTATCCATTGACATTGGATAGAGGGGCAGAACAAGCTGTCAGAAGTTGGTTCGTGCAAAACAGAAGGCATCAAACCCTTCATTCAAAACTTCATGCAATTCCCAGCTCCATCCAACAAAAAGTGAACATTATTTTACAGTGTTAACTACATATGGACACACACAAAAAACCCAAACCCAAAACCAACCAACCAAAACTTGTCGTATTCTTTCCAGAAAATAAATACAGAAACATTCACTTCCCAAACTTATGCTGCCCACTGAGTATTGCTACCTTAGCAGTTGTGTACAGTTGATACAGGAAAGCATGCGACGTTAACATTTTAAAGTGGTCTTTTGGCTTTTTTTGACAGAGAACCTACTGTTAGGTGAATTTACTGGCTGAAGGGATACTTTACTGTTCTAAAGCAGTAAAATTCAATACAGGCAGCCTTCATCCCACCTGACTGTGCAGAGAGTCCGTGTCCTCTCCAGAGGCGTTCACAAGCTTTTCCCCACTCTCCTCAGTTTGGACATTCGCATCTTGTCGCCCAGGTCTTTGCCCAGACATACTGGTTCCCACTTCCACCTGCCTACAGATTTCTTCTGACGTTTGTGTTGCTGTTGTAACAGTTGTTGGGGTAAGACGACAGTCTGCTGTAGTTTGAATCCCTTTATTCTTGGTGTTTGCCCACCTCTCTTGGCTTTCATCAATTTTAACAGCCTTACTTGGTTTCTCCTGCATTGTTCTCCCTTCTTCTGTCTGAGTGCTTACAATACCAGTCTCCACAGATTCCCTATTCTCTGCACCAGAAGGTTGTTGATGGCAGTCCTGCTGCGTCCTCTGAGGAATTAGGACCTGTCCACCACTGTCATCTGCCTCGTGTTGCTGGTACTGCCAATGACTGGGATTTTTATGTAATTCAGCATCTTCTTGTGTGCCAGGAAAACTGAACAGATTCCCCCTGCAAACCAGTTATATACAGATCAAAGTTATTGATTAAAAAAGCAAGACAGCCAATATGCTGCCACTAAAGTGAAAGGACTATATAAAAAAAAAAATCCAAAAATAAACTCAAAAAAACAAAAACCACCTTGCTTCTTAAGATTGCACAGAACTCAGTGAGTCTCAAATTAAAAAATAACCTTTCAACATCTCTCAAGTGATTCACATGGTAGCAAGAAGAATGGCCGACACCTGTAGAGAACGAGGTGCTTTTCCAAACACTAATAAAGCAATCTATACTCCACACGTCAGGCACCAACTATGTAACATGCTTCTGGAAGTCATGCCATCTTTAGGCTGCTACAGGCTGCTTCAGCACTTCATTGGCTTGAAACTGGTAATCACACCTAGTGAGAAGAGGCAGGAGCATCAACACAAATGCTGTCTAATGTTTTCATTAGAACTCGTCTGCCCTGTCAAAAGTGTTATCAGGTACTATATGGGACTGTATACTAAGCCTTACTAGAAAGTATACAATTGGCTTCCCTTGTGTACTTGAGGACTTTGAGGAGTGACTGTCTTCCGTTCCATCTGTACACTGCCCAGCACTGGAACTCCTTATTCATTAGTCTTTAGTATAACTGTTCAATGCTCTTGAAAAACAGGTTAGTTTTTCTCCATAGACCAAAACCTCACTGCCCCATCAAAAGAGAGAATGGAAAACACTGAAGAAGCAGATTTCTACATCTGGTCCTCCAGCCAGCATCCTTATCACCGTAAGATATGCAGCAGTACAGTCCATTTCAAACCAACCAGAGACAGCAAAAATTGATGGACTTGGAAGGGAGACAATAGCAGAAACAATAACAAAATGCAATAGGTCAGAAGATCTTGGAACAGGAGAAAGAAAAGGTATTTCAGCAGCTGTAAGTACGAGCTCAGTTGTCTCAAGCCCCAGATTTTACCGAAGTATATTAGCCAGCTGGAATCACATTACTGCTCAGTCAAAAAAGTAAGTCTGATTACCATGTGAGATACAAACATACAGTACTTATTATACTTACCCCGTTGTCCCCAACCTTCTAAGTCACCCAAAGACAATGACTTAGTGCAATTTCTTTGATGTAGAAAATGCACATGTGCATATAAATCCAACCAGGACTGGCAGGCAAAGACTGTGAGGAGTTACCTAAACGGAGAAGTGGAAAGACCATGACCTCTGGCCTCATCCTCTCGACGAACTTCACAGACACGACTAAACACAGATGATGCTTTCTGGGAGCTAGCAGTGCAGATTTAAAACAAACAAACAAACAAACAAAAAAGCATCAGGGAGTGAGAAAATCCCTTATACAGAAAACCAAGAGTTCTCTAGCCCCTTGGGAAAGCAACAACTGGTATTGAGCTTTTTGACCTATATAGCCACAAGAGCAATGTAACAATTCCAGAAAATGTAGTGTGGAAAACTGCAGCGCCAGCAGGAGTTTCACCATCTACTACCTCTGGTACCCACCAGGGGACACAGATAGACTATTTATGGCTTACTTCTCAGGATTGTCATGACACTGCAAAAATATTGGGAGTGACAGTCATAAAGCAGACCCTGAGAGATCAAGTTCAACCTACAAAGTATACCTACAAAGGCAACCCATCCTCAACCAGTGAGGAATGACTGCCACTCATCCTCAGCACTGAGGCATCATTACCATTCAGCATGCAGTCCTGTGACAACAGATACTGAGTTTATTTCAAAATTGTCTCACTGCTTCAAATCATTGTACTTCACTCAGATGACTACAGGTCTATCTTCTGACTCAGATTCTTATTAGTACTTACAAACCATACTCCCCAAAAGCTAAAATCAAGCAATGCTAGGCACTAAATGTGAGGTAAGATAGATACATACAAATCAGAAGACCAAGGGAGTAACTTCTGTTTCGGTCAACATGTTAAACTGTGATTTCAGTACATCAGTGATGTAGTTACGTTTCTATCAGCTTCATATCAAAAAGAGAATTCTCTTTCAGAACTCCTCAGAGATTCTTTGCAGAAAATTGCACAATAAGGAAAGAAAGCAGAAAACCATGTATTTGAAATTTAAGAGGTGGATAGGGCAGACTTCCATTCCAGACTGCACAAGACATGAATTTCTGCTTTGACTACAATCAGAAGGAGGCAAAATGCTGACATCAGTAGGAAGCACAAAGCCTGCAGTGAAAGAGCAGGTGGGGGACCCACCGTGCCTATGTACTTAAAACCTGCTGCAAGAGCTAAAGAGCTAATGTTGTAGCTACTGCTAAAAGCATTCCCTGCTTGTGTGTCTCATTTTCATTTTTCTTTTTTTTTTTTCCCCTGCTGCTGGTAATGAGCGGGAAAAGGATCTACCCACACCTTTGTATTAACTCTGCACAGGAACAAGCCCAGTTACCTGGCAGCAGCTCCGGCAGCAGCAGAGGATCCATCTTTCCTGTCACTGGCTGTAGGCTCTGAAACAAGAAGGAAAGGAAGGATGATTTCAGTGTCACCTGAACAAACTCTCCTGCTCCCCTTCCTAGCTCCCCACACTCAGCAAAGAGAGCGGTTGAGTAACACTGGACAAAGGGTGCCCAGGCCTGCCCGCCCAACTTCTCATCACAGACCTGAGTTTCTACAAGTTTTAGACTATTAGACTGAACATCACTGCTCTGATTAAAATGCTGTCAAACTTTTTTGTCCAAATTAGACTTCTAAAATCTTTTCCCTCCCAATATAATCAAACTCCAGTTCCTGTCCTGTGACGCTGCCACTATACATCACACTTTTTAGTCTGCTGGAAATAAGTTTCCTCACAACAAAGGCCCCTCCTCTCACTCCATCCTTGCTTAGCGCATTGCAGAAACAGAGAAACAAATTTAAGTGACACTGCCTAGAAAGAAAAATGAGAAAAATTTCAGAGACTCAAGAGACTGTCTCAGGGAATGCCACAAAGAGTTTTTGCGTTAGGGCTGAGATCTACTAGGACCTGTATGTTTCGAGGTTTCATCCTCTTACTTTCCAAGCTGAATGGCAGGGACTCCTCGCTCCCATCATTCACAGGGGTTACAAGGTTCATTCGCAGAGAGAGTTTTGCATCAGCCTCAGGAACCACACCAGAATCTCCTTTCTCGCACACTTCTGACACATCTGCTGATACCATTGCACTTTCCACGGTGACATTGTTGGTCCCCATTGTGCCCTCTGCTGTAACATCACTAGTTGCTATAGTGCTGTCTGGGCAACTATCATCCACTGAAAATAGGAAAACAAAAAACGTAAAACAAAAAGTAGCTATGGTCATTCACACTGCTAGGGTTCAGGTCCCAGTTCTGTTCTCACGATGCTTCGCTGCATGCATTATTAGCAATAGTGCAGCAGTGGAAATTCTTATCTAGAGTTCTGAAGCATGAAAGTTCTGTAGCACAGGTATCATCCTAATACTTCACTCTTACCCAAACAGAAATACACACTTCCCTTCATCCAGCAAATGCAGGGTGTTGTTTTGTGAATCCAGCAGAGAAAATCCTGCTAGAAGATGATGAACACTGGGAACAATCTTCATTTAGTCTAAGCTCTTTCAGTACTCAGAGGGGTCTTTTGCATTCTTTAATGGAGTTGTATGTGGGAACGCAATGAATACAAGGAAGACACATTCCATACCACCCCATACTCAGGGAGTAAACACCTTCACTAGAGACTAAGGACAGAGCATAATAAGGGAAGTGTGGAGAAGGGATGAGACCTCCCCATAGAACAGCAATGGTTTTTGCCAAGGTAGGTCTGAGTTATCCCATCAGACACTGCATCAAGGATCAAAAGCTTCCAAACAGGCTTTCACTGCAGAACAGAGCCGTTTGGGTCAAACTCACCTATTGGTGTGCTGTGCCTTCTGGGTCCCATTTTAAGCTGGCCAATAAGAGGTGGCGTTATGCTGGTCAACGGCTGAATGACGTCGCCCTCCTTTGGCAAAGTAAAATGGAACTGCGTTCCTGAAGACACAGAGCACCAGGATTAGTAAATTCAGGGGACTACTTTGGTCCAAATACCAAAAGCACAGGCTCACTGTGTTGTGGAAATGGGGAAAAGCACAACCCTGTTGCTGTCCTGTACAAAACGCCCCTGAACAGTTACTGGCTTTAGGACAGCTGCTCTAACTGGTCTTCCTCACATTTTGTGTGGAAAATCTCTCTTGGTGAACATCTGGGCTGTGGTCAACTTAATGCAACTGTCCCCAGGTGCTAGACAGAAGTGATATGAAATACCCTGACACAAACAGGACTTTTACAGAATGCAGCTTTACTTCAGAAACGCTCTGGATTTTCCACACAAAAGGGAGATGAGGCCAGAAACAGAAATGAAGGTTAGGACACAAGTGAATTGGCAGAGCTATGCATTGCCCGAATCAATAACCTGAAACTTACACAGAAGGATGCTTTATCATCAAATAGCCTTGGATAAAAGGTCAGCAGATACACTTCAGATAGCACCTATGAGCCTGAACAATTAGTAGCAGTCAATTAAGGGTTACACAATGACAGCAGAAACTTGCCTGGAAAGTAAGCTTTAAGAGAAGTAACAGACACTGCAGTTTCATAACAGCTGCTGGCTGCCACCAGAAGAGCTGGCCCCATCCTCCTGTCCTCCCCAATACTTCTGCCCCTTCTTGTACAGGCTCCAGCACAAAAGGTCTGCAGGGTCTATTGGCTGAGGTAGCCTATCCCATCAGGG
>VZTL01076645.1:6393-25293 GCA_013400535.1 Scopus umbretta
CCATCGTCGGATCGGTGACGCAGAGCCTAAATCCCCCCAGGAGGGGGGACTGCTGCCTGCCAGACCTCGGGGTCTTCACCCTCAGGAAGGTGGCTCAGCCTTTCCAGAGGATGCTCTGCCCATCGGGGCGGGTGAAGCTCGCGGCAGCTTGCAATCCTGCAGAGATACCAGAGCGCTACTGATGTCCATTAGACACGTCTAGGGCTGCACTCATCGTATTGTAGCAAAAAAGCCACATGCAGCCAGTGTTTAGAGAAAGCGGTGTGTATCCTCTCACATGAAATTAGATGTTACTGGGAAAGGGACAAAATGGTTGGGACAGGACACTTTTCTCTTTGGGTAAAACTTCTAAAAATCCAAAATTTCACACGGAAGCCTTAGAAGCAGATTAAAAATAATCCTCAAAACATTTTTAGCTTTCACTAGCAATTAACAACGTGTTTTCCTATGAGAAAAGACACTTCAAATTGTATTTGTAGTTCTATCTGTATGTCTTCTTTCCCTTTGTGATCTAAGTGATTGCTGCTTTGTAAAATTTATCCTGGGCAATTAATATATCAAGCAGAGAATCACATGAGTTATTTCCCCAGCAGCTCTGGGTTGCAGAGGGAGCCCCTGCCGCATACTGAGCCCGTAGGTCCCAGCCCTCTAAAAGTTAGCAAGCAGCATTGCCCACGGATGTCACAAAATTAAGGTAAAAGCAATTTAGTTAACATGAACATGTGACTTTACCCACCCGAAGACAACACACATAACACCTGATAAAAATCTCTGCATTCGATCCCAAAACAACAGGTGTTTCGGTGATAAAAGTCAAGACAAAAGTGCTAAAGCCTTTCACATACTTTCTCCAATTTCTACAGCAACAGGGCTTTGACAGAGGGCTTCTGACTGCTCAATTTGATGGCCAGGCAAACTTATAAAAGCTGAAACGCCGAGTTTCCTAGGGGAAGACATAATGAAATAAATGCATTCATGAATATGTATGGCAGGAGGCGGCCATCTGTTCTCCACCAACATCTTTTCTTAAAACAACTTTCAAATATTTCGGCAGAGAAGTCATATCTTCATTTCCATGTTTAAAATGAGACCTTGAATTTTCCCCGTCTCTCGTCATTAAGTGCTATTGTTATGGAAATGAGGTTTTTTTCCCCCCCAATGATAATCAAAAGATTGAGCGATAATATAGTTTTACGAAGTTCAGGTGGAGATTTCAGCATGTCTGTGGAGAAGCTTCAAAATATTGATAGTCAGGGCACGCGTCGCATAATGTAAATATAACTTGCTCTGTCCTCCTTCAGAGGAACAAGAGCCTAGGATGTGCTGCCCTCATTTGTATCCTACATCCATCTGATTTCCCTTTCGTTTCGAGAGAAAACATCATAAGGCATTTTTATTCAGTATTCATGAAGTCGGTGCCGGCGTGGACCCTGATTTGCATCGGGGGGGGAGCGGGGTACAAGCGGAGGAGCTGCTCTTCCCCCAAGCCCTGGGTGGAGGTAGGATGCAGGAGCGACCCGGGAGCTCACTCACGCCCCGGGACGCTCCTGAGCTTTGCCAGGAAAGCCCAGGAGATCCCGGGCTGCCTTGATCCGTGCTCGCATGTCCCCCTCAGTACTGCACTGTGGGGAAGCCAAGTCTGAACCAGCCTGTCAAGGACAAAGCCTTGTTTTCCCTAAACACCAGGCATTTCTGATTGTTGTATTTATTCTTGTGGACAATGCAACAAACCTTCCCCGTGTAGGAGTTTCCCTGAGGGAAGAGCACGCGTGCGTGGTTTATACCCACCGCTCATCTCGGAGCCCAGCACACCAGGTCTCTGGCCAAGCGGCAGGGCTGGTGCAAGGGCTGCCCGAGTCTCGGCACGGCGGGCAGCGAGGGGGGCACGGGGTG
This sequence comes from Scopus umbretta, assembly GCA_013400535.1. NCBI lineage: Eukaryota > Metazoa > Chordata > Aves > Pelecaniformes > Scopidae > Scopus > Scopus umbretta. The sequence continues at coordinate 8,287 of VZTL01076645.1, forward strand.
ACTTCGGTCACGGTCACCAAGCTGGGCCCAGCAACTCATCCCTCCTCGGGACGCGGTAGCCAAACCTCTGCTTTTTGTGGATATCAAGGATTTCCCTGAATACCAAGGAAGAACAAGGGTAGCCAGACCTCTGGTTTTTGCGGATATCAAGGATTTCCCGGAATACCACGGAAGAACAAGTGGTGTCCACTTCCAAGTTACATTTACAAAACATTCACTAACACCACAGCCACCTGAAGGCCTGCAGGCACAAGCCCTCCTTCGCGCAGACCCGGCAGCAGAGCGAGCGTGCAATCACGCAGCCCTGACCGGGCCACAACCGCGCCGGCAGCGCAGGGTTTGGTACCGACTGGCAAATGCCGGTGCACTTTGAGAGGACTCCTGAGCAGCAGAAGCTGGGCCGCGGGAATAGAAAAGCTGAATCCCTGTAAATCACAAACCGTGTGGCAACAGGAGTAGAGCTGAAGTCTCTGGTAGGAAAAATCTGTCTAAAGCATGTTGCTATCTGTCACTCTGTTCAGTGTTAATGGATGGTCAGCTCTTGATTACTTAGAGCAACGATGAAGCTGAGACAGCCCAGATGAACAAAATTCCGACTGACACAGAAGAAGTTAGTCCATAAGAACATACCTACCTTGACCGGCGTTGGCACAGAGCTCTCCTGGAAGGGCTCGCCAGGTTGGCCAACATCACCACCTGCTTCCAGCCCAGCGGGCTCCGGGCAGCAGCTGGGTCCCCAGAAGCAGCGCAGGTTCTCCAGCACATCTGCACCAGGAGCCACCACGCTCGCCCCGCAACTGCTTCACAGGGGCGGCTGCAATTTCTGGTAGCACCAGAACAATGTTCACAGGAACTGGATTTTACATCTGGTGGGAAGTTTAGTTTCAAAATGGAGCAGGTGTGCATGAGGGGTCCTGTGCTGTACTCTGCAAAAAGAAGAAAGAAAAAAAAAAAAAAAAAAAGGTTGGGGTTGGTTTGTTTTCCAAAACATTCCTTTGCATTTCAGCCTCTTGAAAGTATTTATGCATCAAATTTTGAAAAAAAACCTAAATGAAAAGATGCGGTAGGAAAGGCATTAACATTTCTTATCTCCTGAAGAGTCAGGATTTTTCAAAACAAACCTCAAAATACCAATACTTGCCCAAACCTCTCAATTTCACTGAAGTGAGGTTTTGGTCAAAAAAATGCCACAACAGGACTTTCCCACCAGCCCTTCCTAGGCAGTAAGAGCAAGCAGCGATGCCGAAGCACATGCTTTGAAATGCAATGCCATTATTTCAGACACGGCCTCTGTGCAAGCCACAAACTCTTCGTCCAGCCTGGCCACGCCGTTCTTAGTGCCCTGCTTAAAGAGTCGGTCTTTGAGCACAAAGAGGCCCTGACAAACCCGAGACAGGCCTCCGAAATCAGGGTGACACAGCGCAAGAGCCCCTGCGATCTCTCAGCCCCTCGGGCTGAAGCCCTGAATTAGCCAAGCCGCCGGGAACGAGCATGCCCTGCGAGTTGCTATCGCAGCCCCATGGCAGGTTTGATCCATTTATTGCCCCAGCCATGCTCTTAGATTAAAAGGTAGGAGTCAAACTCTGCGGCAGAGCCCGCGGCTGCGAGAGCTGTGCCGTACCGCTAGTTAGCGAGCGCGTCTCCCCAATTACACAGAACATTAACCCTAACGCTGTCAGCGCCCCGCAGTTATCGGCTCCCCTCTGGAAGCGTGGCGTGCTCATTTGTAACGGCAAGCGGGGAAGCGCCCGTGGGAAATGGCCGGGCTCACTCGCCAGCCTCTCGACCCCAGCCACAGTCACACCCGGAGATGGAGAAAAGGTTGGGCTGATTCCTGGCTTTGAGTTCCCAAATTAATTTCTGCAGCTGATCTTAAGCATGGGCAACCCGGGCAGGTGACACTGGAACAGCGTTTCCATTGGCATCCAAAATTTGGGCATTATGCTCAACCTGCTCATCCACTTCCATTCAAAGGTGCAGATTAGTAAATTTGCATAATAACTATCTACGACTAATTATCCACATTTGTTCATGGAAACAGCCGCTTTCTGTAGGGCTTAAAATTACCCTAACTTGTGCATAAGAATCAAGAAAACGCCGATTTATCTTATTAATGGCGGCAAGGAGTTCACACGTTAATTAGCAGCGTATTACTTTGAAAATGCATTAAAGCGCTCTAAGGACCAGTTCACTTGGCATCCCCTAAGCATTTTTCAGGATGCTGCAGGCCGGCGCTGGCGCAGGAGAAAATCCGAAGCGCTAAGAGCAACCGGCGACGCGAAGGGAGTGCACAGGGAGTGGCCATCCTGGCGGTTCCTGTTTGGCACAACAGGCACACACTGTGTGGACACCGCAAAGCTGCAGAAACCTGTGCAAAAAGTTATTTCAGAGGGACGGGACAGTGAGATAAAAGCAACTGCTTGCAAAAAACCAAAACAAACCCCAAACGACCCAACAGCAGCAGTGCGCACGTGAGTTTGGCAAGTGCCCTCTTCGTAGAAAATTGGCAGTAAGATCTGTTTTCTGCATTTTTTAACTTACTTTTGGACACATTTCTATCAAGGTGCAAAACTGAGGTCCCATCTCCTAGGGATCTTAAACAATTTGACAGTATTCTCAGTACTGTGACTGCTTAGTAAGCAACTGCTGAAAGGCCTCCCCCTACTAGAAGCTGTCACAGAGCAGTTCCCATACTATTCATTGAGGCTTCATTTTTTTCAGCACCAGGTGGTACAATTTCTGTATCTCCAAACAATAAACATTCCATCAAGATTTTTCTGGTGAATAGCTGTTATACAACTGCAAAGTGTTATCGCTCCTACACATTTTTAATACCATCAGTAAAACCTAAAGGAAGAACTTGTGTTCGAGAAGAAGATGTTCCCATGAACCTTTAAGAGAGGTTTTCACTCTGGGAAAAGATTACAGTAATACAGCCTGTGAAATATAGACCCGTTCACTCCCCATTTTTTAACTCTGCTCCAGAGACATCCTCCTTAGCTGCTACTAATGTGATTGCCAAAGGCACCGAGGCTATGCGGATGCTCCGGCTTGGACAAACACCTTACGCAGCTTGGAAACTTCCAGCCAAAAATAAAAATTCAAGTGAGTTGCCCCTCGTGCCACCGGCAGTGCCCAGTGCTTTGGGACCAAATTCCTGACCTCGGGGAATGCTGGAGTGGGTCGGAGGGATGCTGCAGGAGTCAAGCGCGGTACAGCGGGGCACTGTGCTGGTTTGTGCTGGTGTAGGCGGGGCCACAACCAGGTTTACTTTCAGAAAGGTTGCTTTTCAGAAAGAATCAGGCTCTGCTGCTCCACGTCAGGACGCAGAAAGGAAAAGTCAGCGATCTACACGTGTCATGAACTCATCTGGTATCTGTGCCTCACTCTCGTACCCCAAATCCTTCCCACTTCCAAGAACAACTGCAAGAATACAAAGAACAAATGAGAAACAGATTGCACTAAACAGACAGTTTTCATTTAAAAGACCCCAAACCTGTACCTTGTACTGGTGCAAAGAACAGAAATGTGAAACCCAAACCAAAATAATTATTTGCTGCTTCTCCGTTAAAGCAGATGATGACATTTAATGGAAATGGTCTGCTTTCAAACAAACACTCGTGCTGCACCTAATTTTCACAGAAAACAGGTCCACTACATGACCCCTTCTGCTATGGATTTTGAACACAATGCTTCCTCTAATAAAGCCACGAAAGCATGGAATCTGGTTCACATAACACAAACTGCACAACTATAAATCTTTATTTCACAGCGGTGTGATGGATTTAATAAGAGAATGGATTTAACAATTCCTTTCTGTCAACCATTTCATTAATTTCTCAGTAAAGAAATTTCTGTGTTTGAGGCATGTTTTGAGGAACTAATTTTGCCTTAGTGACCCTGAAAAGAACTATAGTGTAATTGCCAGGTAGTTAATCTAGTCATTGTGCATATTGTTATTCTTCATTTTCCCAAGCACAATTTGAGCCTTCCAGACAGGTAACAACGGAAAGAATAACAAAGGCATCTTTTACGGCCCATCAGGTGAGATTCTCATCATACACCAACCCCACGCAGCTAAAAATTAAATTGCAAAACCTGTATCAGCTGCTCTCCAAAACCATTTTCCACGTCAATAAAGTAGCGAGTCGTAAATAAATAATAATGCGCAACGGCCAGAAGTGTCCCTGCTTTTCTGCAGTCTGCTGGAATTATTGTCCAGGCTGTATGCGAGGGTATAACATTTAGGCTTTATGCCTTCCTACGTACATGCGATCATCTCCCTCTCCTTTCATCACCTGCTTCCTGAAAGCGGTGTCCTCTAACTTCTTCCATGCAGCACCCCCTGCCCCGGCACGCGCGCTGCCATCGCCATCGTTCGTGGCCTCAGTTTCTGCCGAGGGCTCCTAAAACACACGCAGGCTGTACGCACCGCCGACGGCACCACGCTCTTGTACGGGCTCCTTCATCTTCGCTACGGACCTACCCCAGAGCCCGCAGACCAATGAGGCAAATGGAGCACCAGCTCCTTGGTTTTCAGGCAAAAAGAAAAAAAGGCTCTTTGAACTGCAAACCAGGTACCCATCACGTCCTCCTTGGGCAGTGCTTTTAATAGGGAAAGGTGGTCGCACAGGACGCCTGGTTTGGGGGTGGCTGCGCACCCACAACGCAGATTAGAGCAATCCAAATATATTTCGCAGATGGCCGAGTGCTTTTTGCAAAGAATGTTTTTAGCCACACGGTTGATTTTGATCTTGACGACTAAAGAAACATCAAAGGGAAATACCTGTGGATACAGGCTAGCGCTCTTAGAACACGCACGGGCTCATGAATAGCAGTTTATAAATATTCAGTACAAATACCGTACCATCTGCGCGCAGGCTATGCTGGTAGTGCACCTCATCCCTGCTCTTCTCACCTTGCAGCCCCACAGACACTCGCTACCATCAGACCTCGGGCTTCACGACACCCCAGGCTGAAGCTGACGTTCCATGAACTGCTCCAGGTCGTGTCTCATCTAGCGGCCCCTTTCCCTGTGTGCCTGTAATTTTGCTGCTGAGTTAGGACTCGGCTGCGAATCACATTTATATGTGATTTTTAGGGTGGTGATGGGTTTTTAAAGGTAGCGCTGGGTGTGTGAGGCAGAGGGAGACCGAGGCTGTGGGCAAGATGCTGGCAGCAAAAATTAGCAGTAGCCCAGGATGAAACCGAAAGGACAGTTATTGAAAATGGTTATTAGCACTTAATTCCTCAGCAAAACGCGCAGCAAAAGAGAAAGCCTGAAAGAGTGAATCTGGAATGCACAAGGCTTTATGTAAGCTTCCCATTAAGAATTTCCCACGGTGTGCAAAATTAATTTTATCTCCTACATTGTTGTTCTTGGAAGCAACCGAAGAACAGAGGAGGGTGCATAATGTCATTTAAAAATCCACTGTTTCAGGCGAGCGCTCACCAGCTTTGAAAAGCTATTTACATCCATGTTCTCCAAGTTCGCCTTTAAAGACCAACATTCTTTCTAATCTCAAGCTGAGAAAACGTTTGTGAGTCTGCTAAATGACTCAAACTTGAATTTGCAGTCTTCTCGCTATCAGCCTGCAGAATCACTATTTCAAACAGTTTCTCTGCCCAGCTAGATTTTAAAAGCAGGTTTATAAAACGAGGGTCTGCTGACAACCTAGTAAGTCTATAAAGGAATGCTTCTGCTTTCCAGACAACGCTGGAAAAATCTTGAAACTTTTAAGCAAGGAGGAGATGTGACAGCAGCGATGGGTCTCTGTTAACAGCTAAATACAAAGGAAGGAAAATATTAGTGGAAAACCTGTATCTGCGCATATATAATACAGTTTCTGTAGTCAGGAGCTTTTTCATGAGATGCAGAAGTTTGACTCACTGTTGTAATTAAAATGTTCTGTAACGGTAGTAATTACCACATCAGGTAAGGCACAATGGATTGTGTGGATTGCATACCCACAATATGACTATTTAAAAGTTTCATTTCAATTTTTGTAGCTTTTACAGGTTTTAAGCAACTTCCTACTGCCTGTGGCGCATGAGTTTTAAAGCGGGGCAAGGCATAACAGCGCAGCCCATGCACCTTCGCAGAATATATCGGCATTTTCCCTACCTTTTCTGTTCCTGCACTCCCGAGCACCTAGAGAACAGACCGACAGTATTTCTATAAAATGCAGGGTTTTTTTTAAGAGAGCTAGTTATAATAAACCAAGCCATCAAATTGAAACCCATCCGGGCACACCTTGACGTTGGCAGCAGCCACGAATGCTTCCGACGGTGTGAAGAGAGAGGTGTTAAGCAGAGGTCCCTCGCAGCCCTCCCACGCCGCCGCGCATCTCTGCCTTCAGGCACAACCTAACTTCTGGAGGCCAACCCAGGATACCCCAGCCGCTACTGCAGCGACGAAGCCCCGTCCCTCTGCAAATGGTTTTGAGGCGCATTAACCTGAGGGGTGCTGAAGTTTATTTTTCGGGGAAGGAGTGGGGTGTTAAGATCTACATTAAAGCAAAGTAGCACAAAGCATTGGATTTTTTTCTGCAATTAAGAGAATTCTGTGGCTTGGAGACCTTGCAGAGCGTTTTTGGTACTACAGGAACATGAATTCTCTCTCATGTCTTGTATCAAACCCTGATGCCGTGTCTGGAAAAACACTAAGCCCTGCCAATTCTCTCCATCTTCCCCAGTTTCAGACAGTCCGTTGCAAACTCTTCCAGCAACAAAATAAACCCTTTCACATTGGAAAGGGGCAATAAAGATGATGGATGCTTTTTGGAGTTTATTTTCGATGTGCCCATAAACATTCCCCTAATAGCTTATCACAGCTGATGAGAAGCTTTGCAAAGCCAACTGCTGTTGACTGAAAATATCTGACAGGTTTTTTTTCAAGTATGCTGTGCAGAAGGAATTATTTATTTTTGAATAGCACTTTCCTGTGATCATGAAATATACGTATTTGTCATAGTTAACGCCAGGACCAGCGATGCAAGCACTGTTAATGAGCTTTTATTAAGAAATCCTATTTTAGTCCCTCTCAACTCTAGTCCCTTCCTCCAGGGAGGCAGTCTGCGGCTCTAGATGCTTATCTGGCACAGTTTATTTTCCCCTACACACTAAGATAATGAAATCACGGTACCAAATTTAAGGCAAGAACTGATGTGTCACCCATTGGATTTTCTCTCTGCAGATCTAAGGACCACGCTACCACCAAGATGTTCCCAAAAGCAAAACAATTCAGCCCTGAATTCCTCCTCTCCTTGCTAAGGACCACTGGAATGATGCCACATTGTTCTAACACAGGCCTAATTCGAAAGCTGCTTTTGGATTTTTTTTTCTTCATTATTGTTATATTTTTTTTAAATGTGCAGTGCTATCTTTCTGCCTCTAAAGAAGATCACACGAGAGAGAGAAAATGACACGTACCCAGATTTTGATGGTCAAGAGGCACTGCAGAGGGAGAAATAGGTGCATCGTTTAGAAATACCAGCGTTTATAGCGATACCTGGATTTCTGGGAGCGAAAGCAAAAATGAAAAACAGCAACAGAGCATCGAAAAATGTTTTTGAGCAACTTCCACCCCAGCCTGCCTGCTTTCAGAAGGAACAGACAAGTGCACAGCCTGATAAAAGCTCTCCCCTCCGGAGCATCCCCTCGCTGGAAGGGACACGGTCGACCCGCGGAGCTCTGAAGGGCTTAACTATCCCTTCCTCCGCCGGCCACCCTCAGTGCTCCTGCACCGAGACGGAGGTCGGGCCTCTACGGGAGCTGAAATGTGCATTTCTTTCCCCCAAGAATAACGTATTCAATACCTGGCACTCTAAATTTTACCATGCTCTTAACTATTCGTTTCCTTGCTTTTAGGAGCTGGGTTGAGTAAGTAATGCAAAAGGCAAGCACGCTGCTGTCACTTAGCAACCTAAAATGGGTTTTGGAACAAAGATCTTTATTTCTGGAACCACTGAATAGCAGTGGCTGACGAGGGCTGAGGTGTTCGGGGATGGCGCGAGCCCGAACCCCTCTCTCTGCCGATCCTCTCTGGGGCCATACGCAGGGCTGCCTCGGTGTCCGCAGCTTTTTACCCTCACTTAAAACGCCTCAACTTTATCGTAAAGAGCAGGAAGGACAGAAAGAAAATTTTAATAAAGAGGCAGCCAACTGGCATTATTTCGTGAATGTATTTTAGCTAATTTACTATAGTCTGCTTAAAGCCAGGAGACTGGTAAAAGCAGAGAACAGCTCACTTTGTGCCTACACATACCGATCCTATCAGCTATTCTTCCTCTTACAGAACATCCCTGAATCTCTTCAGGTCTCTACCTTTGTGGCAGTGCCCAGGTATATAGAGTAGAAAATCCTGTGGAGTATTTGCAGGTAGAGGAGCCTGAAGCACGTCATGAAGGCTGCTACAGGCAGCCCTGGCACGGGGTTTTGCTGGTACCTCCTGTTCCATCAGGATTCCTCATCCATAATCCAAATTCATGGATGAAAACTGAAAATACCCAGGACAAAATCAACCACAACAACTGCTGTGTGCCTCGAGCTGTGCCCAGCTCTGCTCCAGCCTCTGTCTCCACCAGAAGAAGGGAGATCTTGCACCTATACATGAACACTGGCTCCCTCCGGGTCCTGTCCTGCGTTACCCACCAGGTGGGAGAGCCAAGAGCCTCTGCTGATTGCAGCAGATCTTCCTCTTGCCCAAGCTAGGACACGCTTAATTACTGCCAGCTTTAATTACTCTCCCAGCTTCCCAAAGGGCTTTCAACCTATCTCGGTTTTCACATCTCATCCCTACTAGTTCATTGCTGCTCTGTTGTGCACGGTGGCGGCTGCAGAAGCTTCCCGACACCTCCAGGCTGGAGCAGAAAGAACAGAGAATTCACATAAAAGTGAATGAAGTTGAACCTCGTTAAACTGGAAATTTGTGTGTGCTGTCTGTTCACCACCATGGATGAATACCGCTTTAATGGGCAATATAAAACCAAGCATCCACCATAAATTTGTTGTTGATCAAATGCTAGAAACAAATGCTGCTGCACACTACTTGCCCTTTTCTGCTTGTATCCTCTTGTCACCGTAGACATGAGGTCAACTGGTTTAGCTATATCCCTATATAGCTAAGGCAAATCAAGATACCTTGGTAAAAAATTAACATGCGCAGGAGAGTATGAAATACAAAGAGAAAAATGAAAGAGGGAACTAAAGAATCCACAGCAATTGTAACAGCTAGAAAGTCAGATTTACCTTCTGAATATCTTCTTCAAGGAAGCAGATTCAAGATGACTTTTAGCTCTTAAGTCCCATTAACCAAACTGAACTGTTTGAAGAGCAATGAGAGAATGTAAAATAAATGCCATAATGCGATAGAGCAAAATGCGTGAACCTTAACTGGAAGACACTGCCGCAAAACAAAGCCTAATATTCTAATTCAAAGCATTACTATTATTATAGTCAAGTTTCTCCTACTGTATTGGAAAAATGAGTTTTGCTTACGCATCTTTAACAATTTCTGTTACAGACAATCAGAGATATGCCATACATGATCAATGATATTTATCAAAAATAAGCCAAAGTTCAGGAGTTTGTATTTAAAATAATTTCACTAGTAAGTATTAGCTCGCTGCATTTTGTCAAGTCATAATAAAGGTAAATTTTAAGATGAACTTTTCCCACACATCTATCTAGATATACTGCATGGGGAACCCAAAATTTATTGTTGGACTCATTTTATAATGAAACGGTGTGTCAAAACTCTGACATCAATTTTCATGCTTTATATGTGAATCTAGTTAATTCTCTAAGATGGCTTCTGATTTCCTGCAGGAGATGGGATATAGGTGGCATTTGACTTCATATGAGAAATTTGGAATTGTCCGGCTGCACTATGAATAAAGGCAGAAAGTTTTAGTGCGAGATAGCTGAAGTGCATTAACCGCCTCACTGCTAAATCCAACTGTGACATGAAGTCCAGGAGCTTTGACGGTGGGTAATCATGCCAACACTGTATCCTGTGAACAAGCATGGTTTCATCAGCCAACAGAATGGTAAAACCTACCTGATTTTCGCCTCCACAATACCAGTTTCTAGACAAACTGCTAACGTTCATTAGTTATCCCTCTCTGGCAGCCAAGACCTAGCCCTATGGAGAATCACCGTTCTTGGAAGATTTCTACCATTTGCCTGTCAACGTTTTAGCTTTGTCTACAACGGGACTGGAAAATGCACTTTTTTTAACTTCGGATTCAGACAGTTTCAATTTAAGAGCCAAATAGGAAAAAGGTTATGAGTTAAGTGCTTGGACCAGAACCTGGAAAGAGGCACCAGAGCAGGACAATGCAACCACAAAAGCAAACCTGGAGCACAAGGCAAGTGAGCAAAGTTATTGTTAGGAATGTTAACAAGCCCATTCCCAAATGTAATTTTATTTTTGCAATCATGTAATTTTATTAGTGGGGTTTTACATGTCCATTAACTGCTGTAATTGACAGACGAATCCACGACCCTTTGAGATGAAGCGCTCTGTCCACGTGTACAGATGACCTAGCCCAAGGATAGCTTTCCTAGGAATCAGCATTAAACACAAAGGTGACCCATTTTTAAATGCACAGCAGGAAGCAGTTTCCCTTACAACAACATTAGTCAGGACATGTGCAAGTTGTCTTTAGTGAAGTTTTCATTAAGTAAGATTCAAGCCCCTTTGAAATCAATAGGAGTCTTTCTATTGACTTTGGTGGCCGTTGGATGAGGTTCGTGCCGCTGCTGCCACACTGAAACGGAGTGAAAATGTAGCTTCATCGAACCAATTTATACTGGATAAATTAATTTGCCCCACCATTACTATGAAGATCTGCAGACAACTCTACTTATTCCTGTCCCCTTTAAATCTGGTGCACATTTTCCTCTGTTAAAACATGTAAGCCGCTACGGCATTTCACAGGCTCAGCCAAATCGCAGGCTGGCACGCCTAACGGGTTTGACCGATGGTCTCCCGACGCTACTGTTCGAAAACTCCCTAAACATAAAGTCTGGAAGAAATCACAGGTCAAAAATTAGACAGCTTACAATTTATTCTTACCTCCTATTCACTTTTGCCCTTCAAAAGAACTCAGCCCTGGGGAGCTGACAAATAAAGATAAATTACCCTTCTGCAGCGTTCTCTCTAACTAAGCCATTGTAGTGATTAAATGAACCTTAGAAGCCAAATTCAGCTTTGATAGCTAAAATTGGGTGGAATTTTTTGCCTTTTTTTTTCCTTTTTTTTTTTTTTTTTTTCAAATACAAAGCTCGCAACTTCCCAGTATAAAGGGCCAAATTCAAGAAATTTTCCTGGGTTAGTATTTTGGGGAAGTTAGCTGCATGTTCATTTTAATGGACTCGGTCACGCATAGTAGGAACCTAGACAATTTACAGATGCATCTCTAAATATCATTACGTACATATGTGTATCTAAACATCTCCCTGTGCGTGACCTGCCGAGGCCTCCCTGTCTCCAAGCCAAGCCATCTCCCAGTGCAGCGCGTCCCTGCGGTGAGGCCACCGGGGATGGGGACCCGTACGTAGCATTAAGGACACCAACCCCACTCCAGCGTAGCGTTCATTCCTCTTCCTCGTTGTCAGAAAAACCTAACAACTGAAAATAACCGAGAAAGGGTTCAAGGGCTGGCAGAGAGAAACTGAAAAAAGTTCAACCTAGTTTAGCAAGAAGACGACTGAGAGATGGCTTGATTACAGTACCTCACCTTGATTATTTTCAGGAAAAAACAGCACTGGAGGGTTCTTCAGTCTCGCACTGAAAGGTGCAAGAGTAATAAATGACTGGATGCCGAAAAATTCAAATGAGGACGTCCAAATGAACTTAATCAGCGTGGATAACACCAAGCTGAGAAGCAGCGAGTCCATCATCGCTACACATTTCAGAATCAAGACTGGATGCCTCTTAGGGAGAAATGTATTTATATGTACAGGGATTTAAATATACAGGTAAACGAGGAAAGAAAGCATCAATGCTTCTTGCATTCACAGGCAAGAACAGGACAAAGCCGAGCAGTCCCTCGGGGTGCCTGTTCCACCTCCGACAGCCACAACAGGAGATGCTCTTCTGCAAGAGCTCATGCTCCATTCCAGCCGGCAATTCAGCCCTGCTGAAAATTGTTCATAAAAAGAGTAAAAGTGCTTCAGCCCAAACGTTGATTTTTCCATCCTTTGCCCACAGGTAACCAACTGGCTACTGAGTTGACGAGTGCAGAGAAAACCTTAATTAGAGCAGAAGACTCCAGTACGCCTCAGCCAGCAAATTACAAGTAAGCTGCCAGTAGCCAGGTATTTATTCTATCTGGATTTCGACTACTAAGTCACAGTAAGCCCGAACGTGCGTTCGCTGTTCCCCCCAAACACGTAAATGACTTAAATATAGTGAAGAATGCTAAGAAAGACAACGCATCCATAAGCAAAATATTTCTAAAAAGAAATAAAACCACCTAATGTTCACGAAACAACAAAGTTACCAGCGTGTGAGCTACCAGATGCATTAATGTTAGAGCATCCTTCTGTCCTAACTAATGTACGCGTCTGTCCGAGACTTCACAGGCGGGCAGGTCATTCACCCTAAGGGTACAGGGGACGGGGCTGCTCCTGACACTCGGCTTGGATGGGGCTGTAACCTGATCCACAGCCCACAACAGGCAACAGGTTTCATGATTTCCGTACACAGGTTTGAATTCTGGAATTTTCAGATTCCAGCAGTACGAACACATTCACTCTAATGCAAGAGACAAAAAAGTGCCTATACACGTAAGCATTTTAAGAACTAAAAAAAATATTCTACATCTGTAGGCTTCATTAAGAATGGAACGCAGCAAGGTTTAGGAGCTGTGCTAGTAAAACAAGGGGGCTTCTTGTATTCCAGAAAATCAGAATTTTATCCAAGCAGTGAAAAACAGATGCTGTGCTTGCAGTTTGAGCTTTGATAAAAGACAGATCTAATCATCCTCCTTTTTAGCCTGAATTCCGTTGCACTCAAGAGATCGAGGTATATAGAGAAAAATATATTAAAAAACAGGATATTAACCCCCCACACTTTTGCCCATTCCAATAATTCTTATAGCTCTTTAGGAAAGCTCTGCTGCGCCGTTGCTGGTGATTAGGTTCAGAGTTTGTGTCACCATTGTAATGGGTTATTGATCGCTGAAGTTCTCAAAGAACTTCACAGTTCCGGGAATCGGAAAAAAAAAAAACCCAACCCAAACCTCATGTAATGAGTGGTAGTCTTGATAAATTTGATTTTAATTACATATTACAAGTCTTGTTACACTTCCCCAACCCTAAGCTGTCATTTCTCCCCAGCAACAGTTTTATTTTAAGTTTTCCTTCAACAGACATCTTTATTGACCATTTGGTCCGGGGATTATATTTTTCACCTGTCCCAGGATTCATGGGAAGAGCTATTTTTTATTCTATTTTTCTTTTTTAAGAGACAGAGCACGTGCCCGAGGATGCAAAAATAGGCTGCGTAATGGTGTCAGCTGCCAGAGCCACACTGGTGGTCTGCAGATGCGGGACACCACCCTGTCTTCCATATATGTGTCTGCTCCTTTCTCGTCCTTGCTGTATTTATACTAATTTTAGACCAGTGCAGCTCTTTGGATGCCAGCAGCATGAACTCTTCATTTCTGTCGGCAGGAGGACGCACCGCGCCGAGCACAGAGGACTCGCAGCCTCCAAGACTCGCGGACACCAACCAACACATCGCGCGATCGTGCCGGAGCGCCGGCGAGGAAATATCTCCCCACCGCCTGGAAAACCTGCTGGGACCCAGGCTGGCCAATTCCCCCTCCTCGGCAGCGCCGGGGCGGGATGCCGGGGAGCGAGCCGGGCCACAGCCACGCCGCACGGACCCGTCCCAAGGGCGGCCGGCCCGGCACCTGCCCTTTGGGCTACCTCCATTTAAAAGACTAAAAATTAGAACTGGCAGGAGCTGGCTGGGCTTCCCCCCGTGCACACACCCATCAATCCTCTGATTTCTCACCAGCCAAAACCTTGCAATCGCTCTCAAAAGTGAGTCAAATCCCGGTGATCTACTGCATTCAGGAAAGGGGCCATGGCCCTTTCCAAAGTGACCGTAAATCTCTGCCTACCAAGGCACACATGCATTATTACAGACTGCAATAGCGTGAAATGATCACTACATTTAATGAACACATTATAAATTGCCAGTTAATTATTCTTCACATCTTTCAAGAAGCAGCTCTGCCACTGTTTAAGCCGAACCGCTCTCGCCTATCAGGACTCGATCTAAGCCACGGAAGAGGGGGAAGACACCACCCTGCTGTCCTTCAGGCCTGGAAGAAGATGCTGCAAGGATGCAGAAATCAATTAATTGCTGGAGGAAGACAGGAATAAGGAGAATTACAGGGGAAAAGAATCCCCAGCAAAATTTAAAAGCTATTCCTCATTCCCCAGCAGACTGCAATCGATACCTCGCATCAAGGCTGGAGGAGGAGGGCAAGAGGAGCTGCTTTTGAAGGGAGAGGCTTCTCCTCAAGTGAAGGATTTTGGTTTCCCACTACAACAATTCAATATTGCTTTATTCTAATTGCATCCAAATATTTATGCCAAACCTGCAAGCTGCCAATACGCTAACAATAAAAGGAAAGATGAAGGCTGTTTAACTGTTACCAGAATATGCCCAGCCGGGAAGGCGTGAGTGTTGGGCAGGTGGTAACTGCACATTAAGCAAATCGAAAAAAATGTATTTTTTTTTTGTCAGCTTAATGGAAAAGCCAAAGGGCTTTTTACTTTTTAATACTGCTATGACTCTTCCTTTGCTGTGNAAAAAGAAAAATTTTCGAAAAAAAAAAAAAAAAAAAAAAAGATTTGTGAGCTTCGTTAGAGAGACTTTTCCCCTTTTTTTAAAAATCAGATCATTCTTGACTTCAGTCTGATTCAACGCAATGGTAGTACAAATATATTTAGAGTTAGAGACATTTTCAAATAACAAGCCAAACCTGGGCCTTACTTCTGCAGTACAAATATTTTATTTCAAACAAAATATTCTATATATTTATTGCAATGCTAAAAAGATCATTAAGTTGTGGATCTTCTCTAGAAATATCTATTTGTAAGAAGCCAGAACTCACTTCTCTGAGAGGTATCTAGGTAAGTATTTAAGAAGTACAATTTAAAACACTAATTTACATTTGTTAATTCAAGGTTGTTCAAACTATTAGAAAAATTTCAAAGAGGAGTAAGAATTGAATAGCTTAAAAGCATCCTTTGAAAACTAAGCTATTATTTGCCTGCAGGATTTTCTCCCCCTAATCAGCCCACATAGAAGAGTTGTCATTTCTATCTAGTTCACCAGCAGATATGCTTTAGTTATTAAATATTAAATCAGAGAGAACAGAGATTCAATTCAGAAAAACATAGTTCAATCTGCCAAATTGCTACTTTCATAAATTATGTTGTGAACATATTTCAATAAAAAGGGGGTTATTTAAAGATGCAACCAAGTCTGATGATAAATGAGACCCTGTTTCAATTCAAGTCTGCAAGTTTTAACTCAATAAATATAAAAGAAATCAATCTTCATGGTGCATTTTCTTTTCCTTTTTTTTTTTTTTTTTTTTTTTTTTTTTTTTTACATTATATGCCGTCAATAGGAAACTGTGNTTTGCTTTCAAGATAGATGCCTGCAATAAGAAATGGTGTTTACTGTACATAAAGATTTTGATATAATATCCACAGAGGAAACAGCTATCTGGCTGAACGGAGTAATGCAGGAAAAGAGAGAAGGAATTACTATAAATCTTTTACTAACTAGGGCTGAGCAAATAATTCATCATGAATAATTCGGTCAACAAATGTAGCCTCTTTTTATGCTCACAAGTCACTTATAAATAAACTGTGATTTCCTTGTTTTCCTTTTAGTTATTTGACTTAATTCAATAGTTTCATTCTTTCAAAAACAACAGCTCCAGTGATGGACTGTGAGTGTTCTCCAGTGAACCCACGTTTCGTGGTTTAATTTGCCAAGAAAAAAACCAGCTCAAATAACACCTCTCCTGATGAGACAGACCAAAGCAGAAGGACTTCAGCGTGGACAGGGGCTCACATGCCACGGGATTACACTGACACAGGAATACTTCTGGCCTCTTTTTGCCATTTGCCATGTCGAGCCAGATCTTGGGGAGGACAAAGCTCATTATGGCTCTGAAGCATCTTGTCATTAACCTCTGATGTTGCTTTGAGCAAGGTGGTGACTGTGCTCTAAGTAAGGCTTGGAAATGGCTGTACTTGGGTAAAAAGCTTTAAATCGGGGACGACAGCAGAGGACAACACGGAGCCAGCTCTCTGTGCATCGCTGAACACACAGGGAAGGTCTCCAACAGGAGAGCTTCAGCTTCAGCTGCCGCCCACACCGCTGCGGGAGCCGCGGGCGATGTGAGCATCTCCGCGATCACCCCTGCGTACTCATTGCCTGGTCTACAAGCGTTACAGTCACATCTCCACTGGGTGTGGAGCAAGGACATATGGGCTGCTTCTCGCAAGAAAGTCTCCTGCAGCTTGGAGACGCATCTTCACTGACAGCGCAGCCCGTGGAAATGTGGTTCACGGTACGCTGCTCTGAGGACGGTCTCGTCAGACGTTCAAAGCTGTGCCGTGACCTCCCCCTGACGAGAAGGAGCACAGCTCCTGCTTTTCCACTCGTCCTCTGGCAGCGTGACCTGACGAAGCGCCCAACCAGACGCAGCACTAAGTCAGACAGCAAATCTGTATTGCTCACGCTCGCTTCAAGCTGTAAGGTTTGTCTCCACTATGATGCCTCTAAATCTGCCAAAAAAAACAACCAAATGAAAAGCCACCTCTTTTCCCCACGGATCGATACCTCGATTTCTATCTTCTGAGGGAGCACCACAGCCTCTCAGGCAAACCGACTGGTCCTTACGCACAGGGCACCTTGCACAGCCCGTTCTGGGCAGACGTGGTCAAACACTGGAACAGGCT
>VZTL01076646.1:0-12734 GCA_013400535.1 Scopus umbretta
TTTTTTTTTTTTTTAAGTGAATTAGATAAACACTGAGTGTTAATATTCAAATAGATACCAGGAATTTACATTACTTTTAGATCATTAAAACCCGAATATTACGTGCATTGTGCATATATTGCAGTCCTTTGCAGCACAATACAAAATATATTAATAGATTCCACTCCCTGTGTTATGTCTTCATGCAAGGGGGGGGGAGAAAAAGAATGTTTTATTCAAGAAAAAAAACACTGCATGTAAAAGAAAACAGCTTACAAGACATAAATAAAAAATATGTAAGAGATCTGAGAATACATTTGCTGTCAAATTTTCTTCCAGGCAAAGGATATTAAATTAAATGTTCTGCCAAGATCTTCATGGAGTCAAGTAAGTGATGAGGTATATGAAATTTGCTACAAGATAAGCTTCCATATTGCTATTCTATGCAATCTGAGTGGTACCAAGAATATCAAACCGCAGTACCCATTTTAAAAACTTTTAAATATGTCTGGAAGTGTTGGCTTTCATCACGTTATCATAAACATCTTTACATCTTGCATTTAAAGCAGTCATTTATAAAAGACTTTTAAAGTACATTCAGTCTTGCTTAGCTAAAGTGATGGAGAGGAAAAACTGGCAGACAGGCTATTGCCCAGCTCAGCAAAAGTGCATTTGTTCTCCAATTTTTATGTTAAAGAGATTGATCAATCTTTCCAGTACTGGAGTTATTAATGAACATATTTTTTTTCCAGTTACTGAGTTTCTGGTCACCTTTACTTACTCCACATATATGTTCCCCCCTTCCCACCCATTAATTTTGCAGGTTTTCATTACTGCCTTAGCCAATTTCACATCGCAGAGAACTCATTTTTCATTTCAAACATAAATTCCTCAAAGTATCAAATAAGAAACTGTGCCATAAGTCTGCATGGAGCTAACAAATCTGCAAATATTAATTCCTCACACATGTACTCACAGCCCCCTCCCCCTTAGTTTTTGGTCATAGCACACCTCAATTCTCCAAAACTATTTGACATCGATTCTAGTGCAGTTACCTCTCGTTAGCTTTGCCCCTGCAACTTTCATCCAAGCCACTTCCTATGGCGTGGATTTTTTGCTCCCCACCTTGTATGAATTTAAGGCTGAGATCTTGTAACGAGAGCTTTGGGGACAGGACTCTGAAACCCAGAGTCAGCTTCACAAAAGTTTCTCTCTCCAGCACCCAATTCTCTCCCACCGTTTGCTGCACATCTCTCCCATCCCCTCCCTTCTCACACCATGGGACAGTGATGGTTATGGGTCCCTTTGGTTCTTCACCAGCCTAAATATTCAGAAATTCTTACCCACGAGTTGGATGGCTCCTCTGGCTGCTTCCCCAAGAGCCTCTGGAGAAAACTGCAGCAAACAACCCCACCACTGGCAAGGGAGAAAATGAGTCTCACCTCCTCGTGCACAGAAGCATCAGCTAGCATCCCAGAGATGCTACTAGTAGTGTCCCAGAGACACTACTTTCCAAAAACAGCGGCAGGAGCGTGCAGCAAACCACCAGGTCTGATGAACAGAGTTGCCCCCTTTTCCTCTCCCCATAAAAACCGCTGGGAACAGCCTCCAGCCTTTTCAGCAGAACGTAAAAGCTGCTGGTCTTCCAACAAGCCCCCTGGCAACTGAGAAATCAGCAAGGCATCTGTACCCACATGCAGTCTCTGCCCCAGCTTCCTCTCCCCCTTTCCGCAGCCAGCTAGCACCATGGGGAAATACTGTAGAGGCAGACAGAATTTGTGCAACGCTTTATTACACTGCTGAAGACAGGGAATCAGCTTTGGCGACAGCCTCTTTTCCGTTACTCAGGTTAAGGAAGTCAATAGTACAACGTTATTACAAGGTCACCCTCCCGCAGAGGGAAGCACACAAACTCTCCATACTGTAATTTGCAACCTTGTCCTTTTAAAAGGGCAATTCAAGCTGCAGAGTAACACTGTTACAACCAGGTGCCCTCCAGTTGCTGGTATATTTGCAACCCCTGTTACTTTCCAGCAGCAAAGAACAGCCTCTAAACTTTTGAGAGTGGTAACTGCAGTCAGACTAGGACTTCAGGTGAAAGGCAGTGGCACAGATACTCACAACAGACACATGTAAGTATAGCAAAGCATGGAAGGCCCTATTTGGCACAAAGTGGAAAGTCAGAGCTTATGTTTCCAGAACAGAACGTGCTTATGTGATTGTAAAGAAATCAGCACGTGCAGCAAGAGGCAAGACAAGTTACCATAATCTTTTTTTGGGAGAGAAAGGGAATCAGTAAAAGCCATGTCTGCAATGGTATCTTTCATATTTCAGTCTTAACAGAAACCAACATTTTGCCTTAAACTCCCTTTCAAAACAAACCCGATGTTATACCTTACACAGTGTCAACTAAGGATCTAACTTTACTGTGCTTACATACATCATACAGCAGACCCATATCAGTCCTCCTGAACTCCCACGAAAGTGCTTGCACAACTGCATAGCTAACGGTCAGAAGAATCATGCAATATAAGGCTACAGGTACAGCCAAATTGACCCTTTTATTGTATTTGGAAATTCCGATTTCCACAATAAAATGCTTTCAGGGTAACTAAAAACCGTATTTTTTTTTCCAAACCTGGAGCCTAGAAGTTAGTGATGAAAGAGACATTGTAGAATGAGGTAAACATAACTGCATAGGCTAGATATTTAAATCCAAATTCCAAAAGTGATTTTGCTTAATTGTGGAATTATTTTAAACTGAACAGAAAGAAAAAGTTATATACTTATAAAAACCTGAAAACAAATCCAGGCTGACCCTAACAGCAAATTAGAAAATAACTCATCTACAAGGGGCATGTCCTACTGCCTTTTTTTTTTTTTTTTTTTTTTTTTTTTTAAGGCAGCCACAATTTGAAAAGAGCTTTGCTGGTTTTTCCATGGAGCTGTTCTTTCTAGAATACCTGCTCAACCTCAGCTTGTCTCCTTCAGTTAATCGGAGCTAAGACCGGTACTGGGGACACAATGTCACGACACTCCAGCGAGCACTGGCCTTCCAGCCCATGCTGCAGCTTTTCTCGCCTGCGTTCTGGAGCAACGACAAAGTTTTATGACACAGGGTATTCAGAATAGAGACTGGTGCTTAACAGAAAGTGTCAGAGACCTCAGTTATCATTTTAAACCACTTGAAAACTAAGTTATAATTAACAATAGTGCCTTTTGCGATTCTTGTATTTTTATTTAAAATTCGTTCTTGTAATAATATTCCCTTGTATCAGTGTATAGTTCCCAGAAATAATTCCTGTCAGGCAATGCAGTTTTCTGACAAGATAGTATCTTCCATCCTCACCACATTTTCAATAAACTCTGTAGATGTCAGTCAATGATCAGACTAAGATAAAGTGCATATATTCCTTTCTGATACAGGCAAAGCTGTGGACTGAAAAAAATAAATCATACCAAAACCACACACACAGAAAAAAATCCTACTGTGGCCACTTAGCACCCCACAGTTAAGTTGTCCCACTGAGTACTGCCCAAAAATACTTTTCTTCAAGTGTCAGTTAGCTTAAAAAAAAAAAANTTCAAAGGGCAATTAACTAAAAAAAAAAAAAAAAAAAAAGGAACTTGTAACATTAAAAATAATGGTTCCTTTTTAATTAGACTCTGAGAATCATGAACTTAGGTAATTCTTGAAAGCTACAGCTCCCCCCAAGGCTGGCATACTGCCTTGACAACTTCTAAGTAGTTTGTATTTTACCCTTTGGATCCAGGCTTCAAGCTTGCAAAAGCTTTGGAGTTCTTAAGGGAATGTGAAATTTCATTGAGAAAAGAAATAAAATGATAGTCCCTTTCCGACTTCTTGGACTCAAAAATAACTACAATGGTAAAGTGAGGTTCAGGGCGAGTCAGAAAGTACGTGCTTTGGACTTTGTCATCGTAGAAGTGAACAACCTTCTCCAGACTGTTGAGGTCAGAGGTTCTGTCAGTCATAATCATGATTACATTGGGCCAGTGCATAACAGGCCGGTCGCTGGGCAGAGACACCACTGCAGGGTACTGATCCACTCCTTTGGGGGCTTCCCTGTAAGAATGAGGATGATGGTAACCATGTCCCTGAAAACTCTCTGATCCACGATTGTCAAAAATTAAGGAAACATTGACGGCATCATACTTCCGGATGAAGCTGGAAATTTTCCCAAAGTAATCAGGATTTGTTTTAGCAGTCAAAGTTTTCATTTCAGATGCTGTCGTTTGTCGACTAAGGGCCTCGTGAAAGTAAAAGCTAAACTTGGCAAGGAGAATATTTTTGAGCTTCATCAGCCAGAGGAAGAGGTGCGGAGGTTGTACAGCCTTCTGAGACTGCCCTCCAAACAGATGCTTCTTGGTCTCTCGCTGTTTCTCAAAAATTTGGCCCCAAGTCTGTAGTTTTGTGTGAGCAGTGTGTAAGTTGACAAGGGATGGAAGGAACTTCCACTCTGAGATCTGAGCCTGAGCTTTTAAGAGATGTGCGAGCACATCTACTTCCAGCTGGAAACTGCTTTCAAGAGGACTGAGGATTGGATGATGAAATCTAGAAAACATAACATGATTCAAGACATGAGAACTGCTGTACACAACAGTGAAACAGTCAGATAGTATTTGTCAATTCACAGACACAAGACCAAATATCAGAGTGAAGTGTAAACCAAAAACCAGCCTTGTTAATTTTAAAAAACCAGTTCTTTTAACATAATTAGGGCAAACATTTTAATGAGCATACAGCACTTCATATTTGACAAACACACCTATGAGACAATTCTCTATCAAAGCAAAGGAGTTATTTTGATCAGTTCAACAATAATCACTCTTTATCTTGATCCATGAACTACTATAGCACCATTTCTCTTTAAATTCAGGTGGTTTTCTGCCAACATAAAATCCCTTCTGGTGGTAAAATATGTCTTGATAGTTCTGGAATAGCAGTAAGACATTAAGCTAAATCAAAGGAATTATGTTAATATATTTGCTGTTTGTCTAGGGAAGCTATGAGGAAGCCAAACCAAGCTTTTTTTTTTTTTTTTTTTTTTAAACTCACAGTAAAATTGTTATGGGAAATTAGTCAATAGAATCATGATTAACTGTATTTACCAGTGAACCAGGACTCAAAGTCCAAACCTTGGTGTACTAAAAGCCATGAAGGGGAAAAACTTTTGGCAGGATTTCGTCATATCACAGTGAAGACGCTGTAACAACCAATTTATCTCCCACTAAAAATTCAGGTCAAGATCAGCTCTCAATTTAACAGAAGTCAAAAACAAACAAAACAAAAACCAACCAACCAAAAAAAAAACCCAAAAAACAACCAACCAAAACAAACCACCTCATCTACCAGGTGGGTAGAAATGCCACTGCACATCTTATTCACAAAAGTGATCTTACTACTAAAACAAATCTTGATGAAATGGAATTTTATAGATCCATTCTATAGCTTTCTCTTCTCACCTTATTTTTCTAAACATCAGGAAAGAAGACAAATCCAGCCTACCTCCCTTTCCTTGATACTTAAACTACTTGTAAATTTATAACATCACCATTGATAAATACATACTTAATTCAAACTGTGTAAAACTGTTCCAGTTACAGAAGCTAAATACGTAACTTTAGAAAGAATGAGTCTTCAGTGAAGACAGAAGAGGCCTTTTTAGCAACTGTGCTCCCTAATAGGCATTTAGGACTCTCAAAGAGGTCTCCAACAAAGAACAACCAATAGTTCNTAATCAATTTTGGAAATACTTGGTTCAAAACCAAAACACTTAATTTTCTTGTGGACCAGAAGAGGGAATGAGGATTTTAGGCTTTTCATCCCCTCTCCTTTCACTATTTTTAATTTGACTTTCCATCAAGCTCTTGCCAAAATACCAATTCTTAGGCTTGTGAAAGTTGTCTAAAAATTTTAATCACTATTTTTAAGCGTCTCTCTTTCTGACAGCCAAAATACATGTCTTGAAAGGATTTTCTATTAAGACACAAGTCCAAATTCATTTGAAGAAAATTAAATGATGAATATCATAAATAGGTTGATGAGCCATGCTCTGCAAACAGGCTAGGTTGGGTGCCCAGCCACCTTCTGTACACCGTACATGTCAACAACTGTCATATCTACCCGCTATAGCGGAGACACAGTGATTACTGGCTACTTTGGTGAGCTGAAAAGTCCAGAGTGTATTTACATTTCTTTGAACAAACAAGAGTCAATTAAAAACAATATTCTGCTAACAGTCAACATTACATATTTCCAATGGTTTCGGTATTCAGCAGAAAACCAGTTTTGTTGCCATGTATTAGAAAGGGAGGGGAAAAGCACTATGCAACATAATTTATTCCAAATATTCCTATCAAGTGCACACTTAGCACAGTGTATTCAACACACCTGCAGTCAGACCAAGAAGATCATTCCTCAACCTTAAAAGCAATTAAAAAATCCCTACTAATGCAGCACTGCCAAGTCTCCTGGATTAACATTGTGATGTACGGCTTCCCACTTCTACTTTGCTTCATGGCTCGTAGCTATTTTCATGTTTCGCTGCACAGCAGGATTTGCAAAGCTGTTTTAATCGAGAAATACACACCTCGGCCACAGCTGAGAAGCTTGATACGGTTGCAGAGTAAAATAACAGGTTATGTTCTCAGTATATCCGCTGGAATTAACTTTCATAACACAGAAGCATCTGACTGAGCTCAGTATCACTTAAAACAGACAGGTTTTTACAATATTTCAAGAAGGCAGTGTTAAGAACTTAAAAACACCTTGGAAAAAATTAATTTCCCCCCCCTAATCATTCTCAAAAGCAGAGGGATGCCAGAGTTTTGTTTTGCAGACTATAAAGAAGCCTCATTTTTCTGCAGTTTTTTATTTCCTTCCATAGATCACACATTCCTGCATGTATTTACATGCTGACGAGATGAAAAACATTCAACACTTAAAAATAATTATATCAACATAGGTTTACTAGTTACTTATTCATCTTATACCAA
The DNA here is from genome assembly GCA_013400535.1 of Scopus umbretta. Taxonomy (NCBI): domain Eukaryota; kingdom Metazoa; phylum Chordata; class Aves; order Pelecaniformes; family Scopidae; genus Scopus; species Scopus umbretta. The sequence goes on from VZTL01076646.1 coordinate 6,997, forward strand.
GCTTTTAAAGGGTCCTGCTTCTGATGCTGTGTTAATTATTTCAGTTAAGAGCCCACCAAACCAACAGTTAAAAAGTTCAGGAAAAGTTACTTCTCCAGCTGTGTTCTATAGAAAAACAGAGAGGAAAATATCTAGTATTGGCTGTGTACAAGTCAGGTATAAGTAGTAACAACATAGCTTTGAACTGTTCAAGAGTTAATGATTTTTCAGATACAGACAATATGACTTGACTGTTGACAGTCAATTAATTCTCTCATTCCTCTACCAGCAAGCAGTTATTTGCTCTACATTAGCTGAACAGCTATTTTTAGATATAAAGGAAAGAAACCAAGGCCAAAACCTATCTACAGAACAGATGCCCTGTCTGGCCTTAGCACAGTTGGCTGAAATAACGGCATGCATCCTCAACTACAAGTCAGGAATATATTGACAGAGGGAAGAGGCTGGGCAAGAACGACTCTATTTGACCTTTCACCTGAGAAGATCAACAGACTGTAAAACAGAAATGCCTTCCAGCCAGCACACATCAACCTAACAGCCCGCAGAAACTGATCTGAGATACAAAGAAACTAAAGAAAGATATCATTCTCCCCACTTTTTTCCAGAAATATTCTGTACATGACTGGGGAGGAGCACATAGCAGCTACTGAATTAGCTCTAACAGCATCTTAGAATGTCTCCATCTTAGAGCTTGCTCATTAACCCAAAGCAAGATCATCAGTATTTTTCCCAGGGAAGACACTGCTTATTTTTTTAAAGAGGTTATAATAATGACTTAGAAGTACAGGCATATCACCGCAATTTATTTAAATACCGCAGTTAAACATTTCATATATAACAGTCTCCAGTCACTTTGTCAAAGTATCGGTTCTGGTTTTCAGATTTTTAACAGTATTTTTGACACAGCACATGCTCAGAACAGATGGCGATGGTTAGTGTACAATATAAGTCAACTTTTCAAAAAACAAAATACCAAACCTCTTTAATGTTTATCACACCAAGGAAAAAATATGTAAGTTTCATTTTTCATTGGACTAACAGCCCTGAAATTTTAAGAGTTCACAAACCAAGAACTGCATAACAATCACTAGTAAGATCATATAGACTAGTTTTCACTTTTAAATAGCAAAATTACGTAGCAATTTGCCTAAGTTATTCCTAAAAAAAATAAGGGAGTCAGCTGCAGTGCTTAGATTTGGAATGTCAGAAAGCACTGAATTATTCTTATTTTTCCTAGGTGTATATTTTAAAAATTGTAACTGAAAAAAATAAGACCTCAGAATATTCTTCCCAAATTCTTCACCAACAAAAATTAAAAAAAAAAAAAAATCAACTATATTTGAAAGTTATCTTCCTACAATGGCTACCTTTTTTGCTTTAAAGTAAGAGAGCTAGAATTTGAGTCTGTTGAGAAGCATTCAAAAATTCTCTTTTTTAAACCACCATCACTTTCAAGGCTCACATGCGTTAGATGTGAAATATCCACCCCAGAATAATTTGGAAACATCCTGAGATTCTTGTAACAGGAACTATTAGATCTTAAATTCAAGAAACCATAATGGCAGGGACCGAAGACTCAGAGGTGCTCCTTCTACTGGCTCTGATACCTCTCAAGAGAGGTGACAACAGAGCACTGCAAAACCCTACTAGGTAGGCCAAATAGCAATGGTGTAGCTGTTAGAATTAAGCAGACATATATTCTAGTCAAAGCAAAATTGTCACGCAAATACCTGTTTTATTTACCTATCAATTTTACTGAAGTGCATATGGAATTAAGTCTTGTTTTCCCTCCACTCCTAATGAAAAAGTGCAAGAAGTCTTACACTTTTTATAAGGAAAATGACCCCTCCTCTCTGCTGAATACGAACACGTAGAGTATTAGTTAAGGAATAGGGAAGATGGTTCCTAGAACATGACAAGCAGAAACACTCTCCCTTTTTTTATTTTTCTTCTTCAGAGGGGTCATATTTTGAGATTTCAGGCATCTGATGCAGCTGACCAACGTTGACCTCATGCATGAATTCATGCAAGGGGCTGTGTTGCTCATCAGTCAAAGGACAGCAAAGTAGGCTTGCTTTGAACCTCAGTATAATTTATTACAGATCATATGTCTGAATACTTACTGCCAGCAAATAAGCACTGACCTTGAGCTGTATTTCTTTAAGATGGATTCCAAAATGTTTACCAGTTCCTCAGAGTTAATGAACTTTTGGGTGCTGAGCGTGTACATTTTTTCATAGAAGTCAGCAATTTCCATCCGAGCCTGAACAAAAAAACAGAGCTGTTCAGACAGGTGAGAAAGCAGCTCTTCCAAGTGAGGAGCTGTTCCTCCTAGTGCATTGCGACCCGTCGCCACCACCTTCTTCAGCTCATTATGCAGAGATGTGTAGATGGTTCGGATGGAGTCCTTTCGGCTGAAGAATGACTGACCACCTGTTCAGATAAATATGGAGGTATTACCAAAATCCAGGGACAGCAAAGATAGACAGCAATACTGGAAAATCGTATATAGCCACGCTTGTTTTCCCCTAGGTGTTCCTAAGCATTGTTTGATGACAGCAGTTTTTTTTTCTTTTAAAAATCAAGAAACAAATTTCAGTGTATTATTTTGCAAGTAAGTGAATTACACACAGCATATACTCAGAAGCACGTTACGTAATTTCGTGCAAGTTACACTTGTCACAATTCATATCTCAGCAGCCAACAACTGCTGCAAAACTTCCAAACTCTCTCACATCTGCCTCAGTTATGGCATGACCTTTCAGAAAGCAAGGGTTCACTTAAATTTGCTACTATAATACATGACCTGGAAATACTGTTATCTGTGGAAGTCAGAAGAATCGAGTCATCATGAAATTTTAATAGCCCCCACTCCTATTAATAACTCTAGATCTTTTCAAGAGAATTTCCCTAACAATACCTCTTCAGCGATGAGGCACTCAAATTTGCGAAGCAACCTTTAGATGGGAACCATGTGACATTTGTGGGCACAAGCCAAATGTTTCCAGTCCCTACACAATCTTAATATAAACCAGAATTCAAAGGGGAAACAATCACAGTTTATCTCAGTGAGACCACAGTGCAGGTTAATCCATAACTAAAACTGCGGGGGGAAAAAAAGTCTGTGCTTCTCTCTACCCTCTCGACACTATGAGGAATTTAAAAAAGAAAAAAGACAAAAGACGACGGTCAACGTACAAGATACTTAACTTTGACACTACCAAAAGACCGCACAAAGGTACTAACCTTACTTCATTACTTCTATTTACAAATGGCCTTATATGCTGCCGTGGCACTCAACAGCTGCACTAGAGCAAGGACCACAGGGACTATATCTGCAGAACTTTTAAAGAGATTCCAAATTTAGGTTCCACTTTGAACCTGCTTATAAATTTTGTAATGGTGGATAGTCCTTTTCACATCCATTTTACACATGTAATGTTCAAAAGCAACCTTAGCAATTTAAGGCAGAAAGGCAGAGACTTGGTTGTCATGGTGAAACAGCTACCTTCCTAAGCCAAGACCTGCCCCCAGGTCGTGGGCAGGATGAAAATCATCTATTGCTGTTTTTCATGAAGTATATAAACAAACAAAACTTCATCCCTTCTGTTGTCAATGTTATCCTTTCTGCAAGTACCAAATTCACTTTTTAAAGTCAGCCTTACAGATAGAGTTTTGTCTGGAAAGATCTTCTTATAAAATAGTTTCAAGTTACTACTTAAACACCAAAGCAGACCTTCCTTGATGCTTTACTGCATTTACACACCAGACCTCCTATGCCTTGATCCATATTCCATGCCAGTCTCCAGTTCAAAGAAAAAATAAGCAGCTTTGCCCAGAGGGCAACATGATGACAGCTCATCCTGTGGCAGTTTGGGATTTTTCTATTCACATAGCGAGAGAGCGAGAAGCGGCCAAGATTGTGGCCAAAGCTTCCTGAGATCCTGCGGAGTCTACAGGAATAACAATTTTTAGGAGGCTATCTCCAGCCCTGAGTACTTACACACTTACTTACACAGACACAGCTCTAACATTAGGCCCTGGAACTGTGATGTGAAAAAGCTTTAAGCCTTTGGCCACCCCACTGAGCTCACCTTTGCCAGAATCTCAGTCAGAGCATCCCAGCACAGACACACTTCTAGCTAAATCGTGGGAACGGCAGGTAAGTAGCCTACCAGCCGATAAAGAGATGTACCTCTTTCACAGCCACTCTGCCACCTGCGCTCCTATTTATTCTTCGGAGGCAAACCAAACGGCATAGCCGCTTTCTCACCAGGCCCGCAGATACTTGCCGGCCCAGCACCTGCGTTTCAGACGTGCCAACGCACACCTGACGGAGGCCGGGCTCCTCAGGTACCCACCACCGTGCAGCTACCACTTGACAGATTACCTCCTAGGGCTGCAGCGGCCGCCCGTTCCCTACCGCGCTGCCGACAGCGGCGGAGCTAAATCCGGGGTAGGCCGTGAGCAGGCGCGGCCCCAGCAGCGACCTCAGGCGTGAGGGAGGGGCGGCCCGGGGGACAAGGGGGCCCGAGGGCCGGGGTGGGGGGGAGCGGAGAGGGATCCCTGGGCCCGGGACGCGAGGGGCGGCGGCCCGGCGGTACCTAGCTTCTGGCCCAGGAAGGTCATGCTGTGGTAGGCCTTCTCGGCGGCGGCCAGGTGCGCCAGCCCGGCCAGCAGGGCCAGCCAGCTGGCCCCCGCGCTCTTGTTGGCCTCTCGCTCCTTCTCCACGTTGTCCTTGGCCTTGTCGTAGGAGAAGATGCCCAGGTGGGAGAAGAAGGTCTCCAGCACGGCCTGCTCCACCGGCACCGGCGCGCCCAGCGGGATCGACTCCCCCATCCCGCCCGGCGGTGCCGCCGCAACGGCCGCTACTTCCGGGTCCGGCGGCGGCGGCGGCAGCCGCGTGAGGGAAGGAGCTCGCGCCGCCTCTCCCCACGCGCCTGCCCTTCTCACGTGACAAGCGAGGCTGGGCGGGGGAGCCGGCTCAGTGGGTCACGTGAGGAGGCTGGGACCCCGTTTAACGGCCGGTTTAACGGCCGGTCGGCCTCGCGCCCGAGCCTCGGGGATCTGGAGGCCCCGAGGCCCGGGGGCCCCCGAGGGCGGCGAGAGGCAGCCGCGTTCCGTTCCCCGCTCCCGGGTCGGCCGGTTCCCCGAGGCGCGTTGCTCTTTCCAGGCTGGCCACGCGGGCACCGGTTCCCCTCACCAGCTCTCCTCCGCCCCGCCGCGGTGGGTTTTCACGAAACGTAAAACCCGAAGGCCGTTTTCAGGCTAAACCGTTCTATTAAAATGTTCCGAAACGCAAAGCCTTGCAGCCGTTGCCACCCACCCTTCGCCGCGGAAGGCCGCTGCGGCGGGGCTCGCTGGCCCAGCTCCGGTGGAGCAGCCGAGCAAGGCTCTCGCTTGACATCGACGGGCAGTTCCTCTCCTGGTTGAGCTGCAGCTCTCCAGCTGCCCCAAAACTCCAGTATTTCCCAGTTTCCTCACTGGACAGGATATCCCCACGCTCTACTCGCAGCTGCATTTGGTTTTAAGCCGACATCCAGACACAACACACCACCAGTTCTCTAACTCGGGGCGAGACCGGTATGCTGACTAAACCAGCTGCCTACCCCTCGCCCAGGAAACACTCAAAACACACTGTGGTTTAAAACAGGCACCAGATGCAAAAAATGGCTTCAGGTGTGAAGCAGCCTTTTTATTTCACTTTAACTACACAGTCTGCAACTTTTTTTTTTTTT
>VZTL01076647.1:0-15376 GCA_013400535.1 Scopus umbretta
GAGAGAGAGAGAGAGAAATTGCACAACTAGCAGCAGGGACACTTAATAGCCTTTGGAATAGGAACCCAAACAGCAATCTCACAGTGCGTCCTGGAGGATACACAAAGAAAGAAAGCTTAACAGCACCCCAATGCACAGCTAGTTCTTTCCTCACTGTGTTGTAGAACTGCTACAGTCTGAGAAGTATCACTCAGAGAGGATGGCGAGAAGGAACGAAGCAGTGATGTCACCGGAGGCTGGCATGGTTCCCTCAGCACACAACGGAAAAATAAATGTCTTCACCCTAAACTTAAGCCTCCTTCAACAAAATTACTCCTGTGTGGCAGCAGACAAAGTCTCCCACGAAGGGTGAGAACTGACAGGAGACAATCTGCCCACCAGCACAAGTGAGGTAACCCCATCCTGGATAATCACCCTAATTCAGTGACAGCCCAACTCATTATCACTTTATTCTGCATTACAGACAAACTCTAGTGGCTGAGGCTAGTATGTTTTCCAAGCTGCTTGGAGAATGAAGAGTCAAACTGCCAATAAATTCCAAATGGGATTCAGTACCTAGGCATCCAGCTTTACTCCCCATGCCAAATTTTGTGCAAGCTGTATGTGCATATTCCAGCTCACAGAAAAGGCCTTTAGGTGATTATAAGCACACCTACATACACACAAGGGCTTCTACTGAAACACATAGGAATATGAATTCACAGCTTTCAAAAATAACCACTTATTATCAGGTTTAGGCTTCTCCCACCCCCAGCAAATACTTAAAAAAAAGACCCACAATCTGCACTTAGAGAGTTGGTAGACTACTTATTATGTAAAAATATTGCTGAGTATAGTTTAAAAATAACTCTTGAGGACTCTCAACTAGAATTAGAGGTAACATAGTGCTTATTAACAGATTTTCATGGCACTCTGCATTTACCCCTTCCTTTTTAAACAGAGTAAAAGGAATTCCTTTCCTTTTAGAGCCTACATACTTTGGCCAAATTATTTATTGTATTACAAAAAAAACTCAAAACACCACAAACAGAAACAAGTGTTAACTTCTAAGGAAGCCTTATTAAGTTATTAAATGACCTTGCCTTATCATTTTATGCTAACTATTCATTTGTACAGAACATTTAAAAGAAGCAGTAATTGCTGTGTAGCAGAAAGCCAAGAACAGACATGCTAGCCGTTGCTGCCTTACCTTAAGTACAGCTATAACAATACTGGCATCCCCAGCCTGAACAGCAACTGAACTGACTGTTGTTGTAGAAGGCTTCTGCTCCGAACTGGCTTCATTTGACATGGCGTTTCAAAACGGGACTTCATACATTAAAGCAGACTTGAAATGCTCTTGCAAGGTCTGCTGTTCATTTCAGAGAGCACCAGAGCTGCTCGGATTCATTCAGTGAAACAGCTCAGCTAACACTGATAAGTCTGCCAAAAGGAAAGAACAGGAGGTTAAAAATAGACAACTCCATTGAGTTTATCATTCTTGAGAGAGATTTGACACACCCCTAGTTTGGTAGCTTTAAGCTGCCTGTTCTTTTTTGTCACCATCTGAAGTGTGAAAGGCTTCTTCCATAACATCACCTGACACTGAATAACTAAAGGAAGAAAGATTCTCAGATTAAAACAGCTAGAAAAAATTTTACTATTGAGGCTATGCAGACAAACCCAGTGTTTTGAGGTTTCAAAACATGCAACTATACAATCCACATTTTCACATTCTACGAGTAAAATAATTTCTCATTTACTAGTTACTGAATGTATTTGCTCAACATAATTCTTCCGCTGAGTCAAAGTGTTTAAACAGGATGAACATGTGTATGTTATTCAGATGCTGAATCAAAACAGACAGGGGACTTTTAATCCAAAAATACATAAAAGTATAGTGTCCATAACAACCAGAGAAGGTAACCAAGTACTTTTTGTGAATTCTTAGGGAGTGTTTTCTTCCTATCTAAGATTAATATAATTTACCTGCTTTTCAGTTTAATCATAAGTTGTTTCCATAGTCTTCATTTTGTTCTAAATATGCATAAGGAAGACCTCTTAAACAATTGTTTAAACTCCACTTACATTTTTTATTCAGTGCAGGGAAATTAATAGACACGTTTAAATCACAGTATTGGATTGGCACATTAATTCTATTGCCAGAAGCCCAGAGCATGCCACAAGTAATCTACAGTACAAGACAGCAGCTGCTAGGTTTCCTTCCACAGAACAGCTGAGAAAGTGACACTGGTGTTTGGGTTTGCAGGTCACTCTGGAAACACAATTCCGCCCAAGAAACTGCAAACATAACTCTCCTCTAAGCATCTGCTTGCTTGATTTGTTTAAAAATATGTAACATTTAGATAAGTTTTTATACAAACTAGATTTGCTAACTGCAAACTAGAAAAGACACACCTGAAATGAAACCAAGATCTAGAACCAAATTCTAAAATATTTTGGACTGGAAGAAACTTAGGGTAGTTACAGGGAATTTGAACAGATGTGTCAAGGTCTGGGATTTTTATTTGTTTATTCTTCCCCCCCACAACTGTTGGCCAATTATAATCTTAATCTGATCACCATCTGCAAACCATGAGTTTCAAACGGAGTATCCAGAAACACGTTGTAGTAGTTTGTGCTGAATTAAATGGGCTTGGCAAATCAAAACAATTCTCCCACCCCTTGTGCCCAAACAGAACCATGAACCCTCAAGCTGCCAACAAGGGAATAAATATCACATAGCTTTCCAAAACTCCTTGTAACATCTGTGAGAAGCCCACGGACCCCTGCCACTGAAACATTATATAGACATTCATGAGATTCATGAGAGTATTTGTATAATAGGTATGGAAGAGCAAAGCAATTGAAATTTAATGGCCATACAAAAACTGGAGGGTAGAAGTCCTGAAGAAAACCTCAAAACTGAAACAGAAGAGCAAGACCTATTGTGGTTTGAATACAAGATAGATCTGTTTTACAACACTTTCTAAAAACTCAAGATTTCCAAAAAACATTGCAGACAACAAACGACTTCAGATTTTTTTTCACCCTGCAGGTAGGACTGAGAACAAACAGGATTTGACTGCTGGAAAAACTGATTAGAAAAAAACCAGCCTGACTTCTTGTTCATCTTATAAAGGAGTTACAAAGCAATTTTGGTACTATGTCAAAAGGTGTCCTTGAGTTTTTGTTCTCTCAGAAGCACATTTTAAGTGTACTTTTTCATGGCACAAGTTGGGCTAATCCATCATCTCACTAGGGAAGCCATACATAAGAGCTGTTTTTCACTCAGGTTAAAGGAGGAATCATTTTTCATAGTGCTGACAGCTGGAAATCATGGAAAAACACCACGCTCAAGAAGTTGACCATAAGCAAGTTTGGCAGCAGCTGAGTCAAGTGATTCAAAATGTCTGATAACAAACGCATGGATATCGTATTTATTTGGCTTATGCTATGCATACAAGATAGAGATGGGGAAACATCAGAGTAGCAGGCCGAGAAAAGATAGCAAAGAATCAAAAAAAGATCTTACAGCACAACCTTGGGAGAAAAAGCTGAGGACTTTGGCATTGCATGATGATCTTTCAGCTGTGTCCAGGGAAACAAAACTTAACGAGCACACCTTTCTCAGTCTTGTTTACTTCCCTACCTGTCTTCTGTTCCTCTGTCTGAAACAAACAAACAAAAATCCTGCTAGAAGCCAGGAAAAGGCAGGGTGTGTCAGCAGAGAGAAGTTTTTTCCCCTTTGCTACTGCCCTGTGAAAGATGAGAGTAAGAATGACAAGAGGAAACTAGCATTCACTAGCTGTCCATGAGAAACAACGAAACTTAACAAGTGAACAAAGGAAACAATCTCAGGAAAATAAGAAAAAAAGATCGCATCTCGCTTGTGTAAATAATGTCAGGTATTATCTGTAACAACTGTATGTAAAAAGGATTTGAGAGGTAAACGTGATAAAACTCATTTCATTTTCAATATGAAGTGCATCTTATCAGCAGCTTTTTCCTATGTGTGGCAAGGGAAGTGTGCTAATCACAGTTCTGACAGTTATGTGTAGGAAAAGGGCCCATCTTTCTGGCAGATAAGTTGCTTTTTGTTCAGAGCTTTGGAGCTGACAGTGCACTATGCAAATGCCTCTGGGAGAGACAAAGTTCTCTCCCTGCAGTCTCAAAGACATGAGGTCCTTCACTTTGGTTTGTAAATGTAATGGGTTTCCTTCTTTCCTTGTCTCACACCTGAAAGAACAGGCATGCACAACAAGGCTGGGAAGGAGAACAAGGGAAGGAAGCATCCCTCAAACTGCTGGGTTTCACGTGGCTTGGAAAAAGGTACATAAACACTGCTTCTCTCTGGCAGCCCCGTCTGAAAAAGGGACAAAGATGTCAGACCTCTCCAAGTCTGTGGTTGCTGCTTTTTGCTGGCTCCTACCATCTTACCTTTTGAGTAGGCACCGTTTTCAGGTATCGTCAGGAATGACGGCATGAGGGCATGAAAGCAATCAGTCTGCAAGTCTCCCCAGATTCATAAAGAGGGAACTGTGCAGCAACGGAGGTCACACACAAGGGTGATCAGGAAGTAGGTATTTCTCCTGGAAGAGGCTCCTCTTTACCCTATACTGATTGAGTAAGTTTCTAGGATGACTAACTGGTTGAAATCCTAACCAAGTTTTGTCATTTCTAAAAACTAAAACCAAGTATGATAAAAACCATGCCAGCAGCATTAGCAGTCAGGGGAGGAAGGTGGGAAACAGAGATTCCTCCTCCCAGAGGTCAAAAAGTACATGAACTGCATATGAGCAACAGTAACTTGTAATACCATCTCTTTCTTAAGACTTAATTAGAAGACGTTTTTCTTGCAGAGAACCACGTTATGAAGGCTGCCAGAAAAAAGAAGGAAACTGAGGCACTTACAGACACTACCCTTTTACTCTGGGGGCCTCCCTCCAAGACAAGTGGGGGCAGGGACAAACTGACTTCCCAGCACCCAGAGGCAGAGCAAGGCCTAGTGCAAGCTACTCCACTGCCCCCAGCAGGGCCACGAGATTCGGGCACAGGCCACAGCCAAGGGAAGTCTGTCCTTCCACAACCCCCAGACCACCCAGGGATGAAGAGCAGCTTGACAGGGCCTCGGCTCCCCTCATGACCGTGAGGAGCTTCTGCTACCAAAGTTACTGAGACGGGGCAGGTGTACCGAGGGGAGGTAACTCTCCCTGCTTCCAAAAGCAAGGTTATTATTACCTGCAAGAGGGAGGGAAAGGGCCAGCCAGGGTAAGTAAGATGAACTTCAGGTAGGTAACAGCTGAAGCACAGGCAGAAGCCATTTTCCTGTCAGCTTAGAGTCCATGAGCTTAAGAAAAGGCAACCCTAAAACAGGCCAGGACCTTGGTGGCCCCAAAAATGGGCTTGTGCCATCTTTGCCACTATGGAAACAGAAGGCACAGAAGTCCCAGTAAAGGGCTAGGAAACAGCCGTGAAAGTGCCTAAAGGGTAAAGGACACCCCAATCCCCTCCAGCAAAAAATGGTAGGAACGAACCATGGTCCCTGTGGCCTGGATTATTGTTTAGTAATTCCCAGATTCATTTTACTTAAAAGCCTACAAGTACAATGAAGCATTATAGCTTGTATCTTTCCATTCTCCCTGTGCATTACCCTGACAAAACACTTTCTTCTCTTGCTCCTTCATCACCAGTCCTGACGACACTTTATACCACCCTAAGAAAAGAGCTTGAAGAGAAAAAAACTACCCAAAAAGCATCATCACATGAAGCAGAGAAAAGAACAAACACAAAGGTATCCTAGTTCATCCCTGTCACACTGAACACGTCCCCATGAAAGCAAAAAAACCCAACACTGCTAACTGTAAAACCAACAGCATACTGGAGATCAAGAAACCAACAAACAGTTTAACATCGCTAATTCAGTGCAATGATAAGAGCAAAATCACTATTTGTTTGCTTCCAAGGACAATGACATTTAAAAGACCCTGTACAGTAAACAGACCTGGGAAGCAATGACAACAGATACATTTCAGTCCACTGGTCATTAATTTTTCACATCCCACTCTTTCATCCCAAAGCATTCTCTTCCCTATATCCCTCCTTTTGGATCCTAGAAGATTTCCCCAAAGTACACATGCTGTTTGTACCTAGCACTTGTCAAAATAGGACCTGAATCCCTACTATTTATTAAATTATAGAAGAAATCCACCAAATTTAACTAGGGCTTACAACCACATGTTATATCACTTCAGCCTCCACTCTTATTTTAAGAAAGCTCATATAGCCTTTAAATTTAGAACTCCAGCTTCTAGAATGTTATATAAACAAAGACCTTCTAGCATCCTTTATTTAAAAAAATGTCTTCCTGTTCTTTACCCGGCTCATACACAGGTTAAAGAGGAATGCTGATGCATAGGGAATGCTTATATTTTTATTCACTAGGCATCATGCTACTTGAATTCCTGAAGAGTGTACAATCATCCTGATTGTTTTCAAATATACAGAAATAATAAACTAGGCTTGGTGATAACCTGCCCATCTGATCGCTTTCAGGATGGGCAGCATAGAAAAATGAGGTGTTGGGATCTCCACTCAAGAACCCCTGCAGCAAAACAAATTTCTTATTCTGAAAATGCATTAAAAATATCAGTGCTTTCAGAAAGCCCCTCCATTCCTTGTTAAAAGTAACAGCATGCAAAAAATATATATTTCTTTAGATTCTTTACTCGCAGATAAGCTTGAGGAGGTTTCATACAACAATAAATTGGAGGAGGAGGGCAAAAGGCACCTTAGGTAAAGGAAGAGAAAGAGCGCAGCACAGGTCCCCACGATAATTCTGAAACTATTGGCAGCTCTGACTGATTAACAGATGTACCTCTAAGCCAACTCATCTGAACAGATGTCTCCAAATCCAAACACATTAATCACTTGGTATCATTTCTCTTTCAAGTTTAAATTTATTTTGCTGCCACAGCAAATAAAAAACACAAGTTGGATTTATATCTTTCCTTAAGGTGACAGCTACAGGAAAGACTGAAAGAAAAAAGTTAATTAATAGCTACTCAAGTTTAAATATAATAGCAAAATATAAGCAATGAAAATTTTATCTGTTGAATGGGGTGGAAAGATTAAACAAAACAGAAAACAATACACAAGCGTGAAGCACAAAGTGATCACATCTCATTCTCTCTCACATCCCAGGTGAAGAGACCAGCATGTCCTCTTAAGTTTACAGAAGAAGTGGCAGAGTGGCTACCTCCACTTCAATATCTTCAGAATCAGCTGGAGAGTGGACTTACCCCATCAGCATCCCTGGGGAAGCTCAAGATTTCTGTCTCAGTGGGTGTTGTCCAAAACAAATGCTGCACAGCCTATGGAGCTGTACTCTGGTGAATACAAAAGTGAAGCAGTTTTAACAGCTGGCATGCACGCTAGTCAGCCCAATTGCAAGCTTGTCAACAGAGAAAACCACGGCCCAGTATATTCAGCTCTGTCAGGAGAATGAAGAGGTATTAGATAGTTCATTGATCCATTGTCCAGGCTCCATCAGCAGCAGGAGAAAGAGAACAGTTTATTACACAAGATTAGTATGTTCCCTTGTCCATGCATGTAAGGAAAGCCAGCAGGACTTTTGTTACTAAATTCCTTGGGAGCATTTGAAATTCCTTCCTGCACTCTGCACCAAATATAGATATGAGACAGGCTATGCTTTCTCCCTGTAAAGAAGGAAGATTGTAAGATGCCTACGTCTAAGTCTCAAGGCAGCTGGAAACTGTCCCACTAATAAGGTAACTACAATGAGAGTTTTGCCCCATGTCACTAATTTCTGTGTTTAACTTACATTTACCATTTAAGCTGTATTACAAGACTGTTTCCCTTTAATTATTTTTCAATGTTTGTACATGAATACAGATGCCTGTATTAAACTTGTGAAATAAAAAACATCAGTTAAAAACCACACAGACTGTTCAGAGACACTAACAGCAGTGTAACTGGGTTCTTAGGACCATCTTTTAAGAGCGAAACATCTCTGTTTAATCTTATTAAAAGTAATCAGCCAGCCGTGATGCAAAAAAGATCAGTATAAGTCATTGATTTAACAGGAGACGAATTAAATAGATATAATCATACTAACCACACCAAACATTAAAGCCATACTGTTGCTATTGTTTGGAAGAGTTGATTTAAATGGACACAAATTTCAGAAAGCTAAATTTAGAACAAGTACAGAAGTATGTTACGCAGCCACACTTCTAATAGCACATTACTTTAGACATCTGGTATCAGGGAGGAAAAGAAAAATTCAGTAGGGTAGTTGAATTTTTAAGTGCTAAAGAATGACGAGGCTTTAGAATCCTTTTTAAAAAAGTCATTTATCAGTGGGGTTATGAATAGGAGTGCTTTGTTTTGGTTTAAAAAGATAAGTTCATCTTGTATAACTCTGCTGCTTGAAGGTTCACGCTGTCTGTATATTCTGGTCACACATTTCCTTCTTCCAGACCCTGGTACCCCAAACAGCAAGCACGTACCAGGTTCTGCTTGTCCCTTTCACATACGTGCTGAATTGTGTGGCATACTTAGAGGTTAAAAAGCAGGATGTATTGAAACCTCCCCCCCGCCCCTTATTTGAGTGGAACTGGGTTCATACACAGCTGTGTGCTCCCAATGTAACAGGGATGCGACTACAGGATACGAGGAAACTTCCCGGTTCAAGTGACCCTTCACATTCTACAAAGGATGGCACGTAACACTTCAGAATTCAAGTCCCACATAAATTTAGGAAGCATTGACTGTGATTAAAAAACCTTGGCTCTTTGTAGCAAGAGAACCATGTCAAGGTATTGAAAGAGCTCTGCATTGTTCAAGGTCTTGCTACTGATACATCTGTGTTAGGTATAAGCTGCAAGAGCTTGAGGGAAGGTGGCACACGCATTGGTCAAGAATCTAATGCCGCATTAAGTGTTGGACCAATTTGAATCACATTTGGATCTGAACTTTCAGATTAGTTTTACTAAAAAAACTAAATTGTATGTAATAAAACAGTGCTCCGAGAGCCTAACTAACATGCAGTGAATAATCACAGTCAGGAGTTCACTTTAAACTGCAGTATTGCTGCAAAACAAATCACTAAATTGACTGTCTGTGACCTTGCTGGTGTTAGACTTGTAAGGTATAGGTTCTATCTACAACCCTTTTACAGATACACATTTACTGTAGGCAAACAGCATCAATGCTGATCACACAAACAGTTGCTCAAATGTATCTTTTCCAAGAGCTTTATCCATCACAGGGCATCCAGTAAACACATCTAGGATCCTTTTGCCAGGACAAAAGTCTTTTCCTGTGAATCGTGGAATAAATTATTTTTGACCACTTTTTCCAATTTCTCAAACTAGCTTATTCTGAAGTATCAGTCCTCTAGTGAACTCTGCAGTCAGCAGCTTTGATTAAGGATCCCCATTGCATAATTACCTCAAATTTCACACTTGAAAATAGGTTTGCCCAGAACAATAATCACCATCTTTGTTTGAAAAAGGATACAAATTAAAGTTTAATGACATGGTGGAAACAAGATTTTCTGGTATAATCTCCTGCGATCTTCCTCACAGTATGGAGACAAAAGGCAGGCAAGCACTATAGCTCAAATTTGCAGTCAGACACAAAGCTGCACTGGATACCCTCTATATGTAATGGGATTGGGGGAGGAGGGAGAAAGTAAGTATTAAATCAGCTATAACTGTAAACTTCTTGCATTTTTTAAATTGCACGGAGGTTCTCATTTTGTTTTTCAACCTTAACACTATGTCAATATTAGAATGCTTGAGGCAGAGTCCTGCAGGATACATAATTTAGCGGAGCGTTATGGTCTGGGAACAGTACTGTGTCCTCAGTGGCAACAATAACATTGCTAGAACACTGAGATAAAATTCACATAACGCAAAATAACTTTCAAATTAAGGTATTGACTGGTCACATTAAAAATACACTGACATTTTTACAGAAGATATCATGGTGTCACTGGATGTGCAGTAGGTTTTGCTCCAGGCTGTTCCTGTCCTCTAATCCGCAAACAACCATAAATCAGGGTGTTACTCTTGAGGCAACTTGCCAGGCCCTGAGGTAAAAGGGATGTATGTCAAGTAAATTAAAAAAAAAAAAAAAAAAGTATTTGCAAATCCTTAATGCTCCGTATCTGTCTATTTTTGCAGTGGTTCTTTAAAATCATGCAAAATGTTTTACAGTACTCTTCAGTACTGTAAATCAGTACTGTAAAAATCAATCCTCTCAAAGTTGCAAGGTGGGATATTAGATTTAGATTTTTTTCCAGTTATACAATTACTGTGAGCTTTCTCTTTCTTTAGCTGAATCAAGAGAAAGTTTAAAGAATAAACAATTTCACTGCCTCCATTTTTTTTTAACTCACTAAGCTTGAATCCAACATAAGCAGTTCCAGGAGAGAGTTGAAAGATTAAAACTACATTTCAATGAGGAGTCCCAGAACTTGGCCTAAATTAAGAGAAACTTTTTTGAGGAGTGCTCTGTCATCCTTTCATTACGTGGAAGTCTTTTCAGAAGGCAGATGTAGATGATGTACCTGCTGCTGCATCAACAAGGGTTGACTTAAGGATCTGCAGTAACTGTGTTTTAGAACATTGCTTTCAGTATTCCAGGCATAAAAATAGCATGTGAGAGTACTGCATGGGCTGCATAGCTTTTTTTTTTTTCCCCCACTTTATCTGATATTTAGTATATATGATGTAATTAAGCTAAACGCCTTTCTCTGTGTTACTCTCTCTCGCTGTGCTAACATTTCTTCTGTTTGCAGGGTATCTAATTATCTGCCTTCAGAGCACGAGCTTGATTTTCCCAAACTTCCTTACAGCCCATCTGTTGACACTGCATGATTTTTATAAGTATTTTCATCGCAAATTAAACTCTTACAATTCACCAAATGGTTTTATTACACTTCCTTGGTTTTCCCTCCCTTCTTTTTGCTGACTACTGCTCTTCAGGTCTCACTACCATATATAAGAAAAAAAAAGCCCATATCACCTCAGTGTTCTAAGATGAATATGATTTGAGCTGTGCTTTTTATATCCTCTGTGTGTGATTTCCATGACTATAACATCTCACCCACTCTCAAATATTAATGAGGTTTCCTTCCTAGCAACCCTGTGAAGCAGGGAATGCAGCTGTCATCCCCTCCCAACACACACACACACACAGGCAGTAGCAATCATTTCATCCTGAAAGTAAATTCTTCTTTGGAAACAATGAAGGAACTCTTTAAAATATCTGTTGGATCACTTGCAAAGTCTTTGAAAAAAAGCAGAGAAGACAGTTTAGTGGCAGACATGCGGACTTATCTCTGATAAGCTGCAGAAGACAAAGCAATACCCAGAGAAGAGGTAACAGCTAACAGCAAAGAGCAAAAAAGAACTCCAATAGTTCACGTTTCTGTCACCTGCAGGAGTAAACGCCCTGGCTTCTTCATGAATGACTGGTTCTGCAGAGGTAATGCACCATGAAACGATGCCTGCAAATGGCAGCTACCTAACAAATTGGCCATATATGATGGGTGGAAATAAAAACCTTACAAGGCTCATTGAGCATGTGGCTTGCTGCAGACTTTTGATGCAGTTTCAAGCAAAGCATTAATAAAAACCCTGGCTACAGATGACCATATTAACTGTGTTTCTTTGGATACATTTGTCTTGGAGAGGAGGAAGGCCACGCTCTGAGAGGCAGTGAGTGATACAAAGCAGACAGCGGGGCATCACGTTCACATCATCACCACAGATATGTGGAGTAGCAGTCAAATGTGTTAAATACATTCTACAATCTTCACCCTGCTGAGACTAGCTTGCAGTTATCTATCACCCAATAGAGGCATGCAGAGCTGCATATAAGGGTTCAGGAAGAGAACAGTCTGCACTTAGTACCAGTTTAGAATATGGCTTGTTTCCAAGTCTCTAAAAGTCAGACTCGCATCACACAATCATAATAAATATCAAGTAACCATGCTGTATACTTGCCTGTGGAAATCATTAAGACACCATGAAAGCTACTCTCTTTCCTACTAGTCCAAAAAACTTAAGAGGAGAATGGAACATTAAAAGACACTTATCACTTGGCCAAGACTTAAAAAACCAAACAAACTCATGCTATAATACTTGAGAGAAATGTCCTACTGGAGCTCTCCAGCCTACTGGAACTCTGCAACTTCTGATCCTGTGAGGCACGGGGATCATGAGCAATCCAGGCATGCCTGGAAAGTCAGCAATGACAGTGGGAATGTGCTGTCACATACACAGCATATGCAACTCTTGCTGACAAAATGAACATGGGAAGCAAAAACCCCACAACTGAGATGGCAATCCATACACTGCAAAGCATAACAGTGAACCATGTCTGAAAATTACACTACTGAAATGAACACATTAACTGCTCCTGCCAAAATGGAGAACTGTAAAGATCACTAGTATCTGGAAAATTAACTGAACTTTTCCAACTGAAGTTAAATAAAAAAATTGGGGGTTTCATTTTACCTTTTAATGTTTTGCAACTTATTTCCTTAGAACATTTGAAATTTTAAGAAAGTATTTTTTTTTCCTCCTCTCCATTCAAAAGAGGAATTTATATCCTGACTCAGCCTTCCTCTTTGTCTCTATATTACATTCCCATAATCTCTGCTGTAATAGAGACCTATGTAAACTAAAGTCAACTCTGGCAGAAGAGAAAGCTGTTGCCTTAATTTTCATTGCTATTTTGAGCTCAAGTGTATCATTAATGCTTTACATAGACTAAATACTTTTTAATATATCCTGTCTCTATACATTCTTGTATTAGCATAAATAAAATTTTAGTGACACAAGCATCTTTTTTTTAATGCATAGCTTTGATATTTAATATGTTGTCTGCCAATTTGACAGAATCAGAGATGTTCTCACAAGTTTCTTTAATGCTTCATCTTCAGGTTCCAAAATAACCTTAAAGTCACAGAAAACTCGTCCTAAACTAGCATGTGTTTGGGAGATTTGTACAAAGGCACCCATTAGAAGTAGGAAACCAAACTAATTTTTTTGTGGTTATTTAGTCTTACCTGTATTTCCACACAGTAAATCTCTGCAACAAAGCTACCTCCACTGAGCATCAGATGAAAAATACCTTGAAGAACTCCCTCCATATCCTTGTAAAAGGCATGCAATTAGTCAATTTTTAATAGAACTTTCAATTAAGATGCAGTCTTGACAGGCATGAGTACTATAACAACGTGACTATTTAAGTGGAGAAAACAAACATTTCCCGCAAAAGTGGGATGACTGTGGGAATCAATTACTTTAAAATGATAGCCCAGTGTACTTTTAACATCTGATTTTGATTCCCCAGAAGTAACTCTGCAACAGCCTGCATTTTGGCTGTTACATATTAGGAAACTGTGGAAATGATGCATTACAGAGAAGACTCAGTCTACTGAGATTCAAAATGACTGTGCAAGTTGGAACCAGAAGTAATGTAACTGCCTGACTATTTGCCTTTGTATCTTCTGTCAGAGTATATCAGTTTTCCACATACCTGAAAAAGACAACAGATGTCTTTCCAAAGAGATTGTAAATTAATTACCTTGTTGTAATGATGTTATTTAAATTCCAGATACTTGAAGAGTTTTTGGCCCTGCAGTTCATTTTCAGGCACTTTTGCAGCTATTACATATGTATATAGGTTGAGATCTTGTATCCTTAGACCAACCTTCTGATTATTTTCTTTAAATTAGAACAAAAGTCTAACATAACTAAGCAATTTTTTACAGTATTGACTCCCTTTTTACTGCTGCAAGAGTCTGGAAAGATATGAGGGATAGACTTCAGAAGCTAGGAATCACCAAATCTTTGCTTTCACCCCTGTTTCTCAGCATTTTAGCTCCAGAGCTCATATAATGTGCTATTACAGAATTTCATCTGTAACTCCAAAAGCTTCCTTTCTTCCTCCTTCCTAATAATCTCCTTATGCAGATTAGAAAGAATTCAGGAAACTGGAGGTTAACATAACATCATTACATATCATTATTATTGTTGAAAACCCATGACAACCTCTCCTTGTGATCATAACCTACTGGTTTTCTGTTTGGGGTTTTTTTGGGTTTGTGTTTTTGTTGGGTTTTTTGGGGGTTTTTTTGTTGTTTTTTTTTTACTAGGATGGAAAAAACCTTCCCCCCCTCTCTTTTTCTCAACTAGCACCAATATCTTTAGGCTAGCATGATGGTATAAGTAGTGCTATACAATCCCACTGCACACATAACCCTTCTTCATCCATTGCTGTACCTCCAGAGTAACTCTAATTGAACACTAAGTTGAACACAAGCTATACAAGTCTTCATGGTCCAAACCTGTTTTTTCCAGGAAAAAATTAACCCCATCAGTCCTACTAATCACAATACAAAGTCGAGCAATAACGAGAATCAAACATTTTAATGGAAACTAATACAAATGCCCACACACCTTTCACAATTCAAAATGTGTATAGGTGTGGGCATTTTATGACTGCCAGTCTATCCAACTGATGCCCTACTAAAAATGGATATCACCTACTGAGTTGATCACCATTCCAGTGGTGCTCACTGTTCACTGCCACAAAAACCACTCAGGATTACATTGCCAGAAAGAGTAACAAAATGCTTATCATATTTTGAAACATTTCAAATATATCCAAACTTGGCTAACGGGAACTTAGAAATTCTTGTTATTGATTTAATTACTATGATACAGAGTTGACTCAATCACTTCAAGTCATTAGTCATAACATACTTAGAAGTATAAAAGCTACAATCTTTGCAATCAGCCCTTCCCTATTCTATTGGTATCTCCCTATCTTACACGTAGCACTGTATCCCTCACTGCAGGCGATTTATGTAAAAAACACAAACCAAAACCAAACAAACCCACAAAACCAAACCAAACATATTTGTATCATTTGGAACTCCATTGTCCGAATTGGTTTTACTACAAAAAAGTCCAGAGGAAGAGCCACAGGTAGAGCCAACGCTACTGCTTGCAGTACTACCTGTACAGACAAGTAACAACAGATTACTTGAGCAGTTTGCCTTTTAGCATGTCATTGACTTCGTATGCTATTAAGGGTTGTACTTTTCTAAAGGTTCAGTAGCAAGTACAACCATAGATAGTAGATTGACTAAGAGAAGACCAGCACAGAAATCTCTCTCTCAAATTAATTACAGTCAACAATATTCTTAACAGTGTTTATTCCACTTTTTCAGGAAGATAGGAAGTCATAGAGTTCATAGGGAGGATTCAGAAATATCTGGCAGACTCATATAGCATGACCTGGAACAACACTACTGCCATCTTTCCCGATACATAGAAAACGGGCAAATCTG
>VZTL01076655.1:3388-15138 GCA_013400535.1 Scopus umbretta
AAACCCCAAAAAAAAAACAAACAAAAAAAAAAAACCCAAAAAAAACCCAAAAAACCCCAAGAAAACAAACAAACAAAAAACCCCCCAAAAAAACCCCAAAAAACCCCAAGTAAACAAACAAACAAAAAAACCACCAAAACAATTGTAAAATTGATGGCTGTCTTTAGACATGTTTAAAATAAAGACCAATACCTTTCTGACAGACGTGTGTTAGTCAAGTATATATTTCAAGGTTCATTACAAGCATAACTATGCAAGGTGTAATCACTTTGCTATTTAGGAGACCAGACTTGATGAACGAAGGCCCCTCCCTAACTGTGAAAGTCACAAAAGTCGGTGGTTCAAGGTCACACTACGAGTGTGCAACATAGATGCTTCAGTTCTTGTTTCATGTTACTCATGAAGTTCTTCACACAACGCAGTGACAGAAACCTACAAACCAATGCAACACCTAAACCCTACCACTACAAATTCATCAGGGTCTGTTCAGATTTTACCAGTCATAACAACTGCAAAGCAAAGAATGAATAAGTTACTTTTCTTTTACTGGCAACCCACAATTTGGAGACTAGATAATAATTAAAAAACAAACAAAACAAACAAACACAAAACCAAAACACCCACAACCACATTTGCATGTTATCCCTCTACTTTGATTTAAGCACCTTTCCTCCGGTTTTGGCTCTACAAAGGAAAGAGTGCCATGTAGTGGTCAGGTAGATTTACTGCACATTTTAAAAAGAACACTGTACACTGGTAATATTAGTAAGAGAATTGTAAATGCTGAGCAATGGCACGGTTATTAATACTGTTGTTTTTACTTGATTAAATACTTCAAATGTTTTTTGGAGGGGAAGGATAATGTTTTCTTTAAAGCATGACTTGGAATCTGCGCTGAATCTTTTTGTGCCTCGTCTCCCCTGATAGCAAAGAACTACATGCTCTTTCTCCTGCACTCCACCAGGTGATAATCCAGGCTATACATTTTATGAATACAGAAGAGGATATGGGGAAATTCAGTAAGGTGCTGGCAAGAAGATGACTTGAAAACCTGTTCCAGAGAAAAAGTCATTATGTTCTAAAACAGCAGAAGATGCACAGGAAATAGGAGTAAAACACATATTACTGATTTTCACAGGATCACTCTCCAGCTGAAGATAAAAAGTAAATGGACAAATTCACCTGGAGCTTTCCTTTGATTCATCTACCTCAGGATTTCTGAACCCAAGGTGAACTGGTTAAATAGAAGCAAAAAGATGAAAACTCGGTTCTGAAACTGCACCATTTGTCAAAGCAGATGAAGAGTGTTCATGAATATGGAAGACTGGTTGTGCATCTGTGAATCCAGCAAAATCTGGCCTAATGACTATTTAAATAGTGAGAACACATTCACAGCCCCACGTTCCATCTTCCCTTAGGAAATCTTCAATCTTTACTTCAGATGTCATGCCAGAGGCATACGAGGAACCAGTCAAGTACAACAGATCCTTTGGAAAGTTAGCAGAGTGCAAATGGACCAGATTTCTAGAGGTACCTTTTTTTCTAATCAACAGTGATTCTGAAGACATCTTTTACCTACAACTAAATACCAGGGGATCTGGCCTTATATAAAATCAGCTATATCCATCAGCGTCCACCGCTTCTTTCCAAGGGACAATACTCCTCTTTACTACATACATATGTAGCTTGCTCCTAAAGGATGGCACACACAAACACCACACAAAAATCCAGTCTCTAGAAAGACTGTAACCTACATAGCGAAGCTGGATAAATTAGCTCCTTAGTTTCTAAAACACAGTACGCATAATGGTACCGATCCGTTCTCATCCAAATGTCAACAGCCATCACCTCCACAATCTAACTTAAAACCCTAGTGCTCACTGGAAGGAGTCCCACTAACTACAAGAATACTCTAGACACCGGAGCGCAAAGGTTATTCCTGTCTTTTCAAAGGGAGGGTGACTAATGTGATCTTCAGTACGCAGAGCGTTTATTTGCATTTTGGAGTGCATGACCACCAATTCTAGAACCTCCTTTCCACTAGTTCTTTAAGCTGCTGTGTATAAGAAGGTAATTTACTTCACTCTCTAGTGAACAATTATGCTCTTAGCTGATTGGAATTTAAGAGCAGGCCTAAGATTAACACTTGACATTTGTTGAAAGCCCTCCAATTTAAAAACAAGAATTATTTGGAATTCACCCAATATTTTAAATATCATATGTATTAATCAAAATAAAACTTCACTTCTGCTAAAATCTTAAATATGTATGTTACATACTGCATTTAATCTACAGTTAAGATAATATTCAAAATATAAAGATCCAAAAATTGAAGGAAACATACTTGACACATCATCCTCCTTAAAAACACCTCTCATAATTGTTCTGTGTGATTGTATCCATCAGTGGTATTTGAAAAAGCTAGATGCTTTATACACTCAATAGCATTAAAAAAAAAAAGGAAAATCAGCTATCTAAAGTAACATTATTGCATTTGAAAGAGTAACTCCTGTTTCAGTCAAAATGTAGTTTTATAGTTCTGCAGTAAATATATATAAAACAATACCACTCAGATGTGAGATGCCATGCATGAAATGTGCTAAAGTTACTGTGCTTAGGCCATCAGCACCCATTTAGATTTAAAAAGCAGGCAATGCTTTTTCTACTCAAAGATTTCTCACTGTATGCTTTTAGTTTTCCTTCACACGTCCAGTTTCTCTTTATTAGCTTTGGTTTCAGAGGTACTGTCTAGTGTAACAATATAAAGCATAAAATACTTTTATGAGATAGCTGCAATCCCCCGGGATTAAGCACTTGACCAAGGTTTCATTTGACTACCATTTCCTGTCTGCCTCTGTACAACTGTACAAGCAATGTGGATAGCAATAATTATACACAGAACTGCTACCCGCAGATGAAAAATGTTATGAAAGAGCAATACATTAAAATTTGATATTGATACTACTTCTGAATTCTGAGCATCTATTTTGATTTTTAGATCTACTAATGGGTCTGTTGCTGAAATGTGTTTTTAATATGAAATAATACATTAAACAGTTTGCAACCTGTCAATGCCAAGACAGCAGAGACTGTTCAATCTAACTAGCAAATGATTCCCAGAGCTGTACTGTCAGTATTAATGATGTCAGCCCACAAACACGAAAGAAAGGAATGATTACTTACTTTACAGAACCTTGATTCCTTCTGATGGAGTAGGAAGCAAAGTTTGCACAGTAAGGTATGGTTCACTGCAGCTTCAGGTAGGATATACATAGCCCCCTGTGACTCCCAAGGAAGGTCAAGAATGACAGCACTCTTCCTCAGTCCCTTGAAATGAAGTGATGTAGCAAGTAGTTAAAGACTGAAAGCTAAGTCTGAGAGTCAGGATGATTGTGGGATCAAGGTTGACCATGCAGATCTCAAAGACATACATTTACTGTGGGGTACATGAAACTTTCTTTCCTTAGACAACTATTTTATTTATAAAAAAACCAGCCAAGAAGTGATGTCTTTTCAGGACGGTGGAAGTCAGGATTTCTGGCTGTATCTGTCAGAAAAAACAGCCCTGAGCTTGGTGTCTGACCTAGCAGCTAAAACCTAAGGGGCAGAAAGTTTTAACCAGTTCTAGGGGTCACACACTTATGTTACCCTCTGTGATTTTCTAATGTTGGCAAAGTCCTGAAGGAGCCAGAGGAGGTAGCTTGTCTTCTAGTTGTAAGAACATGCTGACAGCCAGAGAAATGTTAGTAAACCAGAAGGAAGTTGTGAGATAACATACAGTCTCCACTTTGGTACTCTTTGTGCAGAAACAGCATAATGTTAAAACCATCCAGTTATGCCTCTAAATAATAAGGAAATCCATTGAAAAGGTGTATATAAAGTGTGTAAAAAATGAAACCTTATGTAAAGACCAGGATACAGCTAATGGGCCCAGCAGCTGTTCTCAGTAGGAGTTTCCCACACCTCGATTAAAGACTATAACATGAAGATGTGGAGCCTGCTGTGGAGGTCAGCAGTGATGAGGTCCTTCTGCTGATGTACAGAAGGCTCTACAGTAAATTACCACACGCATTAGCTTTGTTCTCTCTTTCTTGGTTATGGAATATCTAACTTGTCACGAATACAAAGAGAATGAAGAAACATTTCTAAATAAACTAATCAAAACCAGTTTGAAGTTCAGCACACAGAAATGTTATTAGGCAATCTCCAGGTTCTGCCTTGCTGACGCATGGAAAACAAGGGAAGTAACAACTGTTTGTGGTTTTATAGTTTCCTCATAGGACAATGAAACATCACAAGAAATGTTTATGGGCCAAGATACTACTACTAAATACAACCTGGTCACAAGCATTTGGAGGACACTTGCACAGTCATACAGGCACATCCCCCGTGACATGTCCTTCAAAGATGGTAAAACACAGCCATCTTGTATGAATTTTTGGGTAACATACACTGATACTTACACAATGTCTTCCAAACAAGTAAAAATAAAATTGCAGGAAATGAGGAACTGATTCAAAAGAGAGTTCGCCAAATGAGAGAGGGTTCCCTTGATAAGCTCCACAGTAAATGTTTCAACTAACTAACCAAAATTCAACTACTGGGTTAGTACTGCTTTCCAGTCTCCAACTTCTTGCCTTGAAATCTCAACAGGAATGGTGTTTTGCTTACTAGAGCCACTGAAAGGAAACACCTCTTGACACCCTGCCCAATTTTCTAGTGAATATAAGGCATGAAAATAAATGTTTTTGTTTTCCTAAATGCTTAGTACCAAACTATCACTCTTACTGGCAGAAACTGAATGTCTTTCTTTTTCAAAAAATAGTGCATTTATTCAGGTATTCACACAGATTCACAAGTGTTAGTTTAGACTCACACTAAAAACAAAACAAAAAAAAACAAAAAAAAAAAAAACACCCAGAAAAACGCCCACATCCAGGATTTCAACACTACCAGATATATTCCTGGCACAAGGCTGTACTGCTCCAGACTTATCCCAGCAGAAATCCCAGAAAACAAATGAGGATTGAAAGAAACTGCAGGCCCCACCGCACCCTGCAGTGATGCTCAGCTTGATGTGCAGTGCCCAGGCTCTGGGAGGGAAGGAGGCTCCAAGTGGTTACTGCCTGCTCCTGGCAGCAGGTAAGGCAGAGGTGGGCATGGTCCTGCCAGCAGGTAAGGCCAGGTAGCCCCAGCCCCACAAGCCGGCTGCCAGGGCCACGGTATCAAGGGCTGTGGGCAATTTCTCTACTCAGTTGTGCAAAGGCAAATAAGGGGTCAGCTCTTACTTCAAGTCAACAGTGCTTCCCAAGGCACCTTTGGAGGAAATACAAGTGCTGAGCTGCTTTATTACACCCGTCTTTGAGTGAAGGCTCAGTCTAGCTCTTCCTTGGTTTTATAGGCTTACCTGAGATTGTGAGCGAAGTCTGAAAATATGACTTCAGCATATCGCTGAAACTGGAAGGCAAATAAAAATACAAAATCACTGCACTTTAAAAGTCTCAGCACTTATAAACTAAATTATTTTTTGAGTATTTGAAGTTGGCTATACTTCCTTGTGATCCCTGCCAGCAAAGCCTTGTCCTCTAAGGCATCCGTGTTGACAGAGTATGGATGACACTAATATACCAAATTTTAAGCTCATCAACACTACCTTTTCATTGTTAATGATAAATGTGAAACAAAAATTTTCAGAGCTGCTACAAAAGTATATGAAAGATGTTTAAGCATTTAATAATATTTAATTGAATAATACTTAATAATAGCTATGCCATAGCTTAAACACCTGTAAGCTTTTATAAGCTCTACCTAAAAAATTGAATAGGAAAGATTTTTTTGAAGTAAGAATTTCCTGAAATTGTATATACAGTCTACATTCATTCATGCATGCATATTGGCGTTTGAAGGCTAATACTGGGCACTCCTGTAAATAGCATACCAAAGATGCTACCACACATCTAAGAATAACAAACATGCTGAAGAGAAACCTTAAGAGCCCAGTTAACCTCTCCTTAATGTTAAAGGGATAAGAAGAAACAGGTACATGAGAAACCTCACTGCTGTTAAGCTTGTTTGGGAAAAGGTTTGTCTAATGTCTATCGTGTATGTTGCTCAGAATACTTAACAACAAGAAGAAAATAAATTATTGCATACTCAGGTTGCTCCCTCCCTCCCTCTCATGTGCCATCAGCTTTACAGGTAAGTGAACTGGCAAGCTGCAAAACACCTCTCCTGACGGGAAGCTTTGGCCACTTGTTTCCTTTTAGCCTGTATTTCTGTATATGCAAGCAGGAGACACTCCATTCCTGCTGCTTCTCTACCTACTACATAGAAGACCTTTCCCCTCCCACTTATGGAGCGTTTCTGCTCTTGATTTTTAGGAAAAAGTGACTGCCTGTTTAAAACAAATTTTCTGATTTTTCACTGAACAAACAATAAAGGCAAAGGCTGAAATCCATTTTGAGGGAATATCTTAGAAACATTTCTATAGAAAATAAAAATACTTCCTACATTATAAGCTCTATTTGCAGGTAAACTATTACCATGTTGTTAAATAGGTATTTCACAGTTTTGACTATGGAGCTGCATTCCCTTGAGAGGTGTTTTCACAGTTTAGTTACTATTATTACAATGTAAGAACGCTAAAGTCCAGCATAATAGAAATTACCCTTGCATCTAATTTGCAGGAATGCTTTGTCATGTACCTAAATTAGTAATGCGATTGGGATAGGAATATTCAACAACAGTAGTCAACTTTAAAGATATTACATAGTAAAATTTACATTAACACAGCACTAACTTTGCATTTTTAAGAACCTAGTAATCAGTGTTGAAGAAGTAAGCAATCCACTTAAGTGGCTTACACTGTGTATTAAGGTGCACATTCAAGTGGGCAGTTATTTCAGAAAGCTCCAGTTCCCGGTCAAATCAAGTGCAAAATCTTACTAACATTAGCAAAGAAAAAAACCACACAGAACATACATGCACTGCATTTTGTACTCTGAATAAAAAGAGGCAAATCAATGCTCATTTCTGTGGAGTGCTGTGGACTACTTCTCTATTTGAACATGGAGAAAAGTTTGCAAAAGCACAAATAAAAGGTTTAGCCATTTATTTTTCTTGTGCCTTTGAAATTCATCCAATACTCAGTTAATTCAGAAACTAGCTCTCAGGGCCCATATCTAATCAACAAAGTTACTGCTAACATCAGAAAGCATATTGACTCACTAAGAAAATAAAAAAAACATAATCACACCTTAAGTTTTACTTCTTTTTCTAATCTTTAAATGTCTAAATTTCTTATGGGCTTCAGATATGTACCATTGCCTCCCTGATACAGAGTGCACATACCATAGAGACCTTACACCGCAAGAAAATCCCACAGGGTCTAGCAAAGGCATAAGCAGGCCCATGACCCTGATATATAATGCAAACAGTGGCCAAGGTATACTTTGTAGACTTCTACACACTTCTTTGTAGAAGAATCTGCTGTTTAAGAATCTGATTAACCTTTACTAATTAGGCACCAGGCAGAAGGGGATTATCATTCAACTTCTCGGGAACTTGCGTTGATTTTACAGTGATATGACTAAACCTGCAGTTGCTCAAAATGCAATACTATCTTTGGATTTTGTTTTCCTTGGCATGTTTTTTTTTAGGGATACTGATAAACATTCACTTAAAAAACATAGCCTCTATGGACATAATTACCTTGTTACCAGGTTGCCAATTCCTGCTGAAATTAACAGTATCGTATAAGATTTTAGATTAATTAACATGCAGGTAAAGATT
This sequence comes from Scopus umbretta, assembly GCA_013400535.1. Lineage (NCBI taxonomy): Eukaryota > Metazoa > Chordata > Aves > Pelecaniformes > Scopidae > Scopus > Scopus umbretta. The sequence goes on from VZTL01076655.1 coordinate 11,180, forward strand.
AAACTTACTGACACATAAGCAAATAAACACTATCAGAATTATTCTGCCTACAATACACTCTTTGTGGTCCAGGGTCACAGCTCAAGACCACAAACCATCCCATCGACGTGTTTTGGACTTTGGTGCCTTCAGGTACACACGAACAACAATTTTGATGGAGGGGCTGGGGGAGAGGTGGGGATGAGGACACAGAAGGATAAGATACAATTTCTCCACATTTTGAAATATATCAGATAATCAAACCACACAAGTTTTCCCTAATGCTTAAGAATACAATCAGGATACAGAGTTATACGAGGGATGAATTTGGCCTTTTATGCTGTTATCTTCTTTGTGGTTTTGAGTAAAAAAGTTTTGAGCATGAGCCATATTGTAAAGGAAATGTATTAAGTTCTGCAAGATCTTTTCTACAAAAAGATGAGTTTCTCTTCTCTATTGCTAAGGTCTCCTAGGTAAAGGCAGGAGGAGAATGGATGAGAAGAGACATAGTTCTAATCCAGAACAGAAACTCCCAGGTTACCATGTTATTCTGGCCTTTTTATTATAATATCTATATATAGGAATTCCCTGTGCTTACAAATCAATTTTTTATGAAATGAATTATCACCATTTTACTGAATTTATATATATATATATATAAATTCTTTATTATCCCAAATGTAGGTAGACTACGGTCACAGGTACAGTAAGAAGTAAAATAATTAAAAATTCCCAACTTCTACCAAAGCATACTTGTACATTATTTTTTCCTTGTGGCCTTAATTCACATATTTCAAGCACTTCAGAGCCACTGAATTAATTACTGCTTTCCTTAATTCACATATTCGATTCAAGTACTTTATAGCCATCGAATCACAGCTTTCCTTTATGTCCTCGTATTTCCAATCAATGCTTGTAGTTGAAACTCTGTATTTGCAGGATCATAAAAGCATATTCCTTTATAAAGTAAAAAAAAAAAATAAATGTTTTCAGAGACTATTTTCAGCTCTAAGGATTTTTAAAAGTAGTTAAGCATACAAGATATCACAGTTAAACTGAAAGTGCATTTTGAGTGAACCTTGAAATAATCTTTTTCAGACAAAACTGGAGTGCAGATGAAGAGGCTAGACATATCAGAAAGTGGTCATCATTCCTAAATCCATCACAGCAAAACTCCAGTAGGCAGATCAGTGCATTGTGTGCCTGTTTTCTGAATTCCAGCCTTCCATTTTGTCCATCATGTGGAAAGGTAAAGGTAAGGCCTAGGTTTTTAATACAAGTGTGCACATTGCTTTGCTTAGGCTGTAGGGCTTAACTGAACCAAGCTTTAGGAGATCCAAAAGTTTTAACAACTATGAAAGACAGCACCTAGCTCTTTTTGGACTCTGGACTTTGGTCCGATTTCAACTGTCCATCAGCCTCCTGGGATCTTGTATCTTACTGAAAGTCAAAGGGATAACCCGAAGTAACCAAGTGCTTTTATAAAATTACTTGTGCTCTGAGGTCAGTTAGGTCTTGCAATGTGAAGCACAACAAACAATACCTTTAAAAACCAGGACACAGACCCTTAGCTAAGGAAAACTGGGATAACTCAAATTGAGCGCAAATATCTTACATATGTGTATAGTTCAACATGGCTCTTTAGTCAGTCCTCTTGGTAGCTTGGGAACACAAGCAATAGAAAGCATCCATGTACGAGAGACAGAAATAGCCTACCTAGCTAGCTAAAGCAGGTATGTACAACAATGTCATCCCTGTGCAAGACCACCATCTCTTCACAGATATATATAACTTGAGGGGGTGCTCGCTCTTCCTTCCAGTTATCCTCTTAGTACTAAGAGTTTTTCTGGAGTAAACGTTAATTTGAATTTTAAGTAACACCCTCTGAAGCCACCATTTATTACCTGGCTCTGTAAAGGACAGCTAAAACCCTAAAATGCTACAGCATTAATTAAGTATATAAATCACTACACAAAGGACACACAGTTCATTTTAATCATTAATTAATTGTTTGCTGTTTTCATTACTAAGACTTGAGGCTTAATTAAGTACCACAGGAACAGTCTTTCATGTTTTCTGACAGACACTGTCATAGATGAAAGTGTTCAGAGACTTTCTTCCTCCTCCCAATTAGGCTTACATTTTCTATAGTCATCCTACCAATTCAAGGCACTGTAACAAAGCGTATTAAGAAACACCACATAGAGAAAAGCATGACAGATCCAGCTACCTGCAGCTGACCGCATACCCCTAGAGCTCTTCCCTTAAAGCCTCTGAGACTCTATTGAGTACTCGCTCAAACAACTGAACACTATTGTAACACTATTTAGGCTGCATATAGTAGAGCTGAATTGCTTATTTTCCAGCTTCTCTGAAACTTGCAGAGACTATCAGAGAGTCTTATATGGTTGAGGATGCTGTTACAGTTAAAATTCACTGACTTTGGAGACCTACACACTGCCAGAATCTCAACCCACGCAGTGCTCTTCAGGTAAAATATTAAAAGATCTTGCAGCTTCTTTTACTAAAGAGTAAGGGATAAAACTGTGCAGATAGCTGTATATGAAAACCAGCTACAACAACAGAAGTGATAATTAATTTCAGATAAAACAGTGAGGCACTGTTAAACCAAGGTAAGAGTGTGCCCATGTATGACAGCAGTTATGCTGCACCGGTTTGTAAACCAATATACCTCAGCTAGTACAATTTGTCATACAAGTGGTATGATAAAGCCTCAGATAAAACTTTTGCCTTCTCACTAAAAACTTCACATAAGCAGTTAACAGACACAAACCTCTTGCTCTGGATCATCTGGAAGGAATCTTACTTAACTGTTTTGCTAGGATTTAGCTTTTCCACACTCTAGTTGTCAATGCAAATCCTTCAGCTGCATCTAAATTGTCTCTTACTAAACAGACACATATAAAAAAGAGGGAATTCTTTCTTATTTCAGAGTATTATTTATTTTATGATTTATTTTATTATTTCATAGCAGTAGTATTCATCCAGAGCAGCTGATACTAAGCAGCAGATGCTAAGGTTTATGGCAAACAAATCAAAATGATGATTCTACCACAAAGAGGCTACTAAGTCAAAAGCACATTGACTAACACAGTCCTGAGCGAACAATAAACTGACAAATGTGTGATCCTGATGTTACATGGGCACAGATGAGGAATTTACACTAATAAAATATTCAACTTCACCTTTAGCCCTGGAAGCATGCTAATGTTTCATACCTTTAATACACTCTTCCAGGACCTCCACTGTCATGGCACACAGAGGACTCAGCTTTTCTCCAATCCTCAGATGGTAAATTGAGTTCTGTTGTCATTTATTTTCCATGTAAACATGGAATACTTTGGGAAATATACTTCATTTAATGACAGCAAGGCCAAGAAGAACAAATTATCTTTGAAAAGCAACATAAGCACCAAAACCAAACTATTGAAATTGGTACTATTAGAGTTTATATTTAGGTACCTAGTAAGCATTCATGGACAGTCAAACATAGAAAAGCAAAGACTAAGTGTGCATCTGGAAGTTAAAGTGCAAATTTAACTGACCAAAGCCAAACCATTCTCCTTTGAGAGTTCTATTTAAAGACCAAAGGATATAAGAGTATTTATATTATTTTGGGGACTCATGTATTTACTGAAAGCATAACCTCAGCATGACCGTGTATAGGAAAGTCTCACAAGGCCCTGCATTTATTCTCAAAATGATTGTAAAGCAAATATGTTCAATTTCTTACTATAACCTTTTTCTTTTACCTCGTGGCAACATCAGAATGCTTAATGTAGCCTGTGGGTTTCTTTTCAGGCTGATGAATCATCACTAACAGAAACCAGAAGCAGCTCACAGTTCTGTTGATTAAAAAACCTCTTGATTAGAATCATAGAATCATTTAGGTTGGAGAAGACGTTTAAGCTCATCAAATCCAACCATAAACCCAGAACTGCAAAGTCCACCACTAAACC
>VZTL01076666.1:987-11144 GCA_013400535.1 Scopus umbretta
AGCAGCACCCCCGACGGCTCCCGCCGCGCCGTGCGGGCCGCAGCGGGGCGGGCTCCTCCCCGCCGCCATGGGCCCGGACCGCCTGCCCCGTCCGGGGGGAGCGGCTGTCCCGTCCCCCGTGTCCGTCTTCCCTCCCCCCCGGGGAACCGCGGCCCCACGCGTGGGCTGGGAGCCTCGCCACCGGGCTGTCCCCCGAAACGCTGCGAGCCGTGCGGGGAGCTGCGGGGGTGCTGGGAGCCCCGGGAGCCCCCGCCCTTGCGGCCCCCGCCTCAGTCGTGGCCGGAGGGGTGCGGGGCGAGGGGGCTTCCCCTCCAGCCTGGCGTCGCCCCTGGCAAAACCCAGCCGGCCGCCTGTCCTCGGGCTACGTGTGGGTGTTCCCGTGCTGCCTTTGCTGCGTCCTAGCTGGAAGGGGGAAGGAGAGCGGTTTCAGAGGGATGGTCGGTAATCAGCTTCTGGCCTTTTGGAACTTACTTATGTGCTGGAGCTGGCGTAGCTTTTAGGGAAATTGTGGGGAGGGGTAGGCTCCGGTTTAATCTTTTCAGGCTTTCGTAGGACGCTTCAGCCCCAAGTACTGTGAAACTTCAGTTGTGAGTTTTATCTTGAACTAACACACGTGTTTTGATTTAAGGCCTGGGGTTCTTACATCCTGTAATTATTTCTTCTAGGTCTATTTCTTGTAGGTCTGGACTTCTAAAAAACTGAAAAAGCTGTGCTAGCTCACACCCTGGCCGAGGGGCAGCTGTAGCAGTAAAAAGGTGCTTTATACCTGTGTAGTTATTTTGGGGGGGGGGGAAGTCAGCTACAGTGTTACACGCTTTGCTGTGGTGTAACAGCATGTGCGTGCTCTCCTGTGGAAGTGCGGTGCTGCCCATCTTGTGCAAAAACACAGATGAAATGTTTACGGCTCAGGCTTGGGCTCTGTCTGAGCCTTCAGAGACTCTGCTGGCTCTCCCTATTTCGGCCCAAGCGCAGATGCTACCAACAGGACAATGTGTAAGCTCTGGTATGTATTGCAATGGCAGCATGGTTGAGCAATACGAGTGTCTCTGCATTCCAAAAAGTAAATAGCAAAAATGGGTCACAGAGTGAGAATATTCTCCGTGCTTACACGATCGAATATCTGAGAGGAAGATGTTTCGGTGTGCCAACTCTGCATTTATTGCTTCTGTTAAAAGGTAGCAGCCATAGCTTGCGGATTTAACTTTGTGAAGGGCAAAAGTGACTTGCAATTATAACAAAAGCCACAAGTACGGGTTTTAGTAAAACCGGTGCACTCAGTGAGGTGGCATCCCAGGAAACAGGAAAACTGAAATCTGCATAAACTCCCGGTTCCAAATGCGTCAAGCTTTTTGGCCTCTTAACTTCTTCACATCAGTAAGAAATTAAGAGACGAAGTGCTCCCTTGTTTGGCTTAGTACCCCTCCCAGGGGAATTTTGACAATAGGATTTAGCACAGTTTCTTGAAAAGCTGTAACAAATAGATCAGCTCCTAGAAGCAGCGGGAGTTGTTCGGCTTGCCGGTGGGAACGACTGTCAATGGCGTGCTGTGTTGTTCATAAATTAAGGTTGGTGTTCCCCTGCCGGGAGGATGAAGTTGATGTTTCCCTCCTCCCAGAAGGCAGTGGGAGCTTCGTGTGTCTTCCTGGCTGTGGAGCGGAGCCTTTAGGAGTGGGTTCCCTCTTCGGCACGGTTGCTCCTGCTTTGAGGCACGCTGCCTTTGAACAATGTGCTGTTAGGTATTCAGCAGCTACTGTAACCCTCTTAACGGAGATGATGGCAAGAGCCAGAGTCAAAACACATGGGTCCAGATTCAGGTGCTTCCTCAGCTTTGGTGAGTTTTTACCTGGGCTTTCATCCATTTGCTGGATTGGTTCTGGGTTTAAGGGTTCTGCTGAAGAATATTTAAGTTGATGTGTCCTGTGCACGTGTCTGCAGCAGATCCGTGCTCTGGAAAAATTGGTGAGTAACATTTCTGCTTGTCCGTGAAACACAGGGTGGAGTGCCTTGAAGTCAGGGATGTCACATGGGGCAGAAAGCTGTGTTGAATGTCATAGCTTTTTTTTTTTTTTTCCTTTCCTTATGTAGATGCAAGTCCTGTGTCTGTCTTGTGCTATGCTGCCTGCGCAGTGTAAAACATGTTGCAGGAAGGAATGGGGTCCTGGTGAGAATGCCTGTGGAGGTGTATGGGGGGGCTTTGCTTGTGATCTGTGTCAGCGTGAGGGTGACGTTAACATTCATGAAATTACAGCCATTCCCAGGAGACTGAGGTTCCCGGGTGGTGCTGCCAGCCTGTCTGGTCCCATTGCTTGCTGGTGATGAGGAGGACAAAGTCTGGTCCCTGCTCACTGGTCAGGTCTGGGTGGCCTGAGGACAGGCAATGCTGTGTGCTGTGAGGTGCACAGTACAGTGTCCTTCAGGAGGCTTTGTGTCTCTCGAATCCATCCAAATAGGGTTTCTGTGATGCTTCTGTCTTCCACTGCTTCAAGGAGCAGTTTCAATGAAGTGAAAATCCTTCCCCTGAAGAGGTTTGAAACCAAAGAAGGTTTAGTCACTTTCTTGACGGCAGTGTGATTGCATCAAAATATACCTTTGGCTTACTCAGGGCAAGATAGTAGTGCTGTAAACTCATTTGAATAACTGACTAATTTCCCTTGTTGTTCTTTGCATTATGTGTTTTCTGTGAAGGTGGGGGGGATGTGGAGAGGTGGCTGGATCACCAGTCTGGCAGAGATGGTATCAAAAATGTTTCCTGGACTCCTGGGGTGCGGCAAGAGGAATGCAAAAAAAAAAAAAAATGGCTGTGACTGGGGAGTCCACTGGTTTGCAGTAGATCTCAACAGAGAAAGTAAGAGCCCAGGTATTAGGCAGGATTTTGGGAGGTAATGGAGCATCCTGGAAATTCCTGTGTTGTTAGAGGTGGTCAGAAAAGGCCCTGCCCCACTGCTGAATTTGCATGCTTTTCCTTAAGAAGGTGCTGGTAACCTCTGCCTCGGCTTGTAAACGGTGGCACGTGAGTTAGGTTGGTATACCTGAGACAGCTTCTTCTCGTACTTACCTTTGTTATTTTCAGGCTTCAAAGCAAAACTCAACTTAGTTGCTTCTTTAAAGCTGTACAATTATGATCTGACCTATTTCTGTCTGGCCAAGCCACATCTGTAAATCTATAAATGCAAGGAGCGGATTTATTGGAAGGTTCAGGCGGGTTTTGTTGCATTCACTCTTCTTGTGTAGAGCTTGTGCATGCAGCTGTGCATTAAGAATACATAAAAACATTTAATACCTTTATAAATCAAATGACTTGGTACCTTCCAGTACTTAGGCTGAGTAGTGGCCCCCCTCCCCCATTTGTAACCGCGAGATCCCATTAGCGACTTTGCTCTTGGATCCAGCCCAGGAGAGGTAAACTATACATTGCCTTGCCTCATGTTTACTGCTGATGTTTGTACCCAGATGTTTATTTAGCATTTATTGAGCATCGAGTGTAAATTCCCACTCCGTCTTGCCCTACTGTAAGTTTGTTTGTGTGCCCAGAGCCTAACTGGTGTGTTGCAGTGTCTTCCTAGCAGATGTACTGTGCCTAGGTCTCTTCCTTTGTCAGTCTTTGCATTTATGCTGAATTTTTTAGTTTGAATAGTACTAGGGCATCAGCCTTCCCCATGTCTTGGTAGGAAAGTGACTGTTAGTGCTGAAAAGTTGACTGCTGAACAGGTGATCTGTGAATGGAGAAAGGATGGCCATTTAATGACAACTTCAGAAATCAGTGAAGTTTGTTGTTCAAATAGCTCTTTGAAGAAGGCAGGTTTACAAGCATTAATCTTTGCATAACGTAGGAAAGGCTCTGTGTTACTCCTGAGAGATTACATCTCTTGCCCAATGCGTGGAAAAGTCAGCATCCAATCCAGAATTAAAGCTTGGTCCTTCTTTTGGAGGACAGTGTTTTTCTTGCTGTGGGGTGATGATCTGCAGTTGTTGTGTGTCTGCAGCTTCAGGTAACTTTAGCAGATAATTACGCTAAGTTATAACATCTATCTCAGTGGGTTTCTGGTGGGATCTTTGCTTTGGATCTCTCCTTGTTCTGAGTGCCCTAGCAAGGGTGCTCAGCTGTGAACATACCTCGAGATCTAGGGAACAATGCTTCCATTTTTTCCCTCCCTTTTTTTTTTCCACCTCTCACAAATTGACTTCTGTGTTGGTTCAGCTCAGGCTGAGGATAGTGGCTGTCTGGTATTTTTCTAATAGTGTTTGCTGCCAAGATAGTACTTGATTTCTGCATAAAGGCTGGAATTTTCCATTAATAATGCAGTCATCATACTGAATTCACAGTTGCTTGCCTGTGATCTGTATGCCCTTGCTATGGGCATATATAATTTCCTGATATCCTTTAGCTTCCAGAGCACTTTGTTCCTCTTTGACTTCTACTGTACATGAGAAAAGTGTGGTGGGTTAAAGCTTTATCCTTTTTACAATGGCTGCGCTTCTGTTTCTGTCAAAAGGCCAAGATAAACCAATTATGTAAAGAGCTGATTTCTTTCCTCGGTGGAAATATATTTAGATACAGGGCTTGCAGCTAGTTGTAGCTATAGCCTTTCTTCTCCTTGCCTCTGCCTGGGCCATCTTCATCATTAATGGGGGAAGCAGGTGGAGAGCTTGGGAGGGGTTTAGGCTGTGCAGTGCGGCCTCACAAACCTGAGATATCACCCAGGTGGGAGTCCTGTGCTCTCTTGGCCCCTCCGGATTGACATTAGCTAATGCTAATGAAGAGCACTCTTCATTAGAGGTGGTGTTTAAGGGGAGTGCTGTTAAATCTCACCCACCTACTTTGCACGTTGGAACTCCCCCCACATGTCGTCTCAAGATCATGAGGAATAGCCCCTGGTGAAGACCAGAGTTTGCTCCTCTTCAAAATCATGGTGCAAGTCTGAATGTTGCTAAAACCACCGAGAGGTGCAAAAGCCTGGTTCCCCCATATCACGTGAGAATACTTAGGCAGGGAGATTAGATCTCCTGTCCTGTAACTTAACTGTGTTAAGGTAAGGATGCTCACTTTCCTTTCTGCTGTTCCACATCATTAAGCAGTGCGGGTTGTGTCAAAGAATCGGCACCAGGGGCCATTTAAGCAGTCTCTGGCTCATGGTGTTTGAGGGAAGATGGAAATAACAAAAAGTGTGTCTTTAAGCAGACATTTGCATACATCTTGATGGTAATCATGCTTCCAGTAGGCATAGTGTTGTAACTCTTGCATGTCACTCTTGCATGAATAAAATCCCCTCGAATGCCACCTGTGAACAAAAGGCTCCAAGATCAAGTACACTGATCCAAAAGTTGATTTATACTTGCATGTTTCGTCATAGGCTTTTTCCTAAATACAAGTGGAAAACTTAAGGCTGAGACTTGAGCTGGCTGTTGCAGCATCTGAACTCTAAACTGGAGAATCTTTGCGCTGTAAAAGGCAGCTGTCTAATTATGGCTCAGATTGGAAAAATCTGATAACCACTAGCATGAATCAGCACGTTTTAAATCAAAGAGTTCTCATGGCTCCAAATGTGACGCATTTGGGAGGACAGCTTCATTTTGTTGCTCCATAACAGATGTGTCAAAATAAGAGGAAATGATAATGATTTGGTCTTGCATGCCTTTTCTCAGACTGATCAATTCTGAAACAAAAGTCTAGGGAAAAAGTATAGGGCATATTTTATATATAAATGTAGAATATAACCCCAATTAGTTCATAGACGCTGTAGTGGTTGTGAAGGGAGATACAATGCACGCTATTTTTAGTTGGTAACAGAAAAATAGCTTTAATACTGAGAAAACAAACAAACTGCCAAACAACCCCCCCCACCTCCTCCTTTTCAAATCTTTCCCATGTAGTGCTCTTTTATGAAAGATAAAAACAAGAAGACACATGCGTTTACTAAACCAGCACTGGGATCTGGTTTTGGGGATGAGGAAGGGTGTGCGATGCTGTCGCAGCTGTGCGCACAGCTGTCCACGTGCTCTGTCACCGGGCATGGTCACGGGAGTCTGGTTCTCTCCCAGCTTTGCGGTTGGGCATTCACGGGCTGAGGTGTTCAGCCTAGCCCAGTGCAAGTTCTAAAGATTTCAGACCCAGTTCTAAAATTCGGAAGGAAGGTCCTTAATAATAACAGTGTCTTTGCTTGCTTTAAAGAAGAGTGGTTCGGTGAGTGACTTGGAGGCTGTTTTGTTGGCCTTTGCCCCTCAACACAGAATTTGGCAAAAATGTCTGAACTGGATTCTCGTGTCTGCAGCGGTAAGGTCCGATTAAGGTTTATGATCACACTTGCCCTTACAGGAATGACCACGCCATGGCTCACGGGCTGTGTGCTGATCATGGTAGTTTTTGTGGCCTGCGATTTACTCCTGGCTACCTGAAGAAGACCACCTGCTGGTTCTGCAGAGTGTAATGCTGGTAATTAATGTCTGTCTTCAGGAGCAGGTGGGGAAAAGTATCTTCATTGTAAAAAAAGCGCTGAGCTCTTTGTGTGTCTGAAAATAGTTACTATCCCATGCGGTTGTAGCACTTGTAGTCTTGGGTTCTGTACAGCTTAGTGAGGACACAGCTGGCCTGGGTTTGTAAAAATCACTCTTGCCATATGGAGACTGCCAGAATCTGTTTTCCCTTGGGCTTGGATCAGGTAATCTGCTCATGGAAGAAATCCTGGGGAGACAAGGTGTTGGCAAGGAGAGGGAGCGTACAGCCTATTGGGATCTCCTGAGCTTGAGCATGAATGGGTATTCATAGATGTCAGCCATGCGATTGTGATGTTTTGCCTTAACTTGGAAGCTTTTCTTGTGGATTTGAAGCATCTCCTCTGCCACCCTGGTTGAGGCTTATAAATCTGTGCTGAAATGTAGCATGGGTTCATCTTTGTCCATCTCGGAGGAGCATTGGGAGCAAGCCTGGTGGGGACTGTGCTGCCTCCCAGGGCTGCTGTGCACAGGGTGCGGGGGGAGGCGAAGGCTGGGATGCGTATGATGCTGTGTGGGACCACGGAGCGTTCCTGGTGCTGTGACCTGCCTTGGTTTCCCTATCCAAATGTCCAAGCTGGAAAACACGCTTTATAGTGGGAGGTGGTGGTCTGATGGCTGTGCTCCCTGTGCTGCTCAGCTGGGGCCTTTGTGGTCTCTCTCCTGCACTGGAAGCATCTCTGATAGACTTTTGTTAAACGGGAGGGGAGGGATGGTACATTGAGCTTCCTTATTTAAGAACCAGACAAAAATTTCATCTTCCCCCAAATGCTGGTACACTGAAAATGCAAGGTGCTCTGCACGGTAGCTGACAAGTGCTTTGTGTAACCTACCTCCCCTGGGGACCTCTCTGTGCTGCGAGGGGACACCTTCGCGTTGCAGCTGGAGGCTGAAGTAGCCATCCTTGGTGGCTTCTCTCAAGATCTGAGTGCAAACGGCTGTTCTCCTGGAACAGGGTGTGTATTATAGACAATTTCAGTGGGTTAGCGGCTTATAGAGGGAGGTGTATAAGGACATGTTGGAGCAGCCAAGGCACACTGAGTGTTCCAAATTCCTGCCCACAGCTGTACACACAGTGGAGAAAAGGTTGTCTTCAAGAAGAGGTGGGTGTGTTGGAAAACTAATCTCCAGGAAAGGCATATGGTAGCTAGATGCCTTCTGGTGGGTTCAGGTGCTAGCTTTGTTGTAGTATCCTCTGTCCTGCTTCCAAAACAGGATTAAGCAAAGGAGACTATTTCTTTACTCTTAATTTAAATCTCTGGGAAGTTGGTTTTGGTTCAGAGCAGACCTGAAAAGGCTTGTCAGTTGGATCTTAGAGCCATCAGCATTTATTTTTTTTTTCCTCCATTTAACTGAAGCTCATTTAACTTGTGACAGCACTTTTAATTTGTTCTATTTGTAAAGGAAACATCAGGGGAAGGTTCAGAAATGCATATTTATGTTTCTTGGCTAAGCTTAATTTGACTCTAATAACCTGTTTTTCTTATTTCAATAAAGAAGAATTTTTTGTCTCAGGCTGGGATTTTTTTTTTCTGTATTTTGTGGGTTTTGTTTGTTTTTTGGTTTTGGCGAGGTTTTTTTCCCTCCTCCAAAAAGAGCATATAGTGGCTTACCTTGGTCTACACCTTCCCTTGGATGTGAAACATGTAATTAACAGGTCCTAACCAGAAGTATCGTCTCGGAGGTTTCCTCGCTCATCCTGGAGCTGGTGCTGGACCTCCTGTGTACTGCCAAGCAGGACCGCTGCAACCTCTGGTGGTGCTGGCACAGAAATGTGTTTCTGGGGCCTTCCTCAGGGCGTGCAGCGCTACGAGGAATTTGGACACCGCGGGGGACTGTGCGCCTCTTCCCGCTGCCCTCGCTTTGGGAGGGCTGGAGCCCGTTTTGGTGGGTTTCCCCAGGGAGGTGTGTGCAGCGTGGCTCCGCTCTCCGAGCGAGCGGGAGGACTGCTGCTGGGCTGGGGGTGCAGATGTGTCCCCCCCTCTGCCCCAGAGGGAGGCAGGCAGCAGGGAACGGCCAAGGCTGGGCTGTACCCCGTGGCACGGGGTTGCTGCAATCGCATGGCGTGCCTCTGGCGCCTGTGGGGTGTGCGACCGGATTCGTGGTATTGCTGCAAAACTGGGATGCTGCTGGTGGTGTTGGGGTGGCAGAAACATCTGGGAGCGGCCAGTTGTGGGGTGGGGTGAGTGCTGGGGCCGCCCCATATTTGTTTCCCCTCTGGCTGCCTTGCTCCACTCCCGGTGCAGCCCTGCGCTGGCAGGCACCCGGGCTGGGTGGCCTCGCTGGCTGCTGGCTAATAGCGCCAGCCACAGAAGTACATGGCAAAGCTGTGACCAGGGTGTTGTGAACCACAGGCCGATCTGACTGTCGCTGAGAGCAGTGAAAGTGTCTGTGTGCTGTCTAGACCAAGCGCTTCCACCCACGGTGGCTGGTGGCACCCGTACGCCCTGAGGCTGGTAATGACACTCCTCAGCTGGCTTAACGGGTGATTAATCCTTGCCTGCTTTCAAGCCTTCACACGAATTAACGAAGCAGCATCGATGATGATGGGGTTGCATAGACAGATGGGTGTTATGCCAGGTCTGTCGGAGGTGCAAACGCTTCTGCAGCAGCAGCGTCTTGCTCCCTCTCCCTCTGTTTGCCGTGTTGCTTGAGAGCGTCCTTTTGGTCAACAGCCATGAGGCTTTAAATGCAACGTGGAGATGAGAAGATTGAGGTTTGTTTTCAGGGTGGTGCTGGTAAACTTCCTGCAGCTTGGTAGTAGAGATAATTCTGCAGGTTCTGGCTCCATTGTTGTGACTGGGTCTAAGGTGAATTTAAGAAAAATATTTTGGTCAAACAGGCTTTCCTTTCTGTTTTATCCAAAGGGAAAAATCTGTTACGAGCCTGATCTGTTGTTATTGGGGGAGATTTCTGAATGGGACCTAAATACGTAATTATTTGCACGTCCTTATCTGTGCGACACAGCGTTTTCCAGGTTCGTATCTTGGATTTCGGACTTGCTTGTCACGACATGCAGTCTTAAATCTGCATACGCAGAAGCGTTTGATCATAGGGATGCCAGTATGGTGAATGGCATTTCTCTTGGGATCGTTTTGGGCATCGTGGTGGAATTGGCCACTGAGGACCGGCATTTGCTCAGCTTATGGCAAGCTGCTGTTGGAATGAGGGTGAGGTGCAGGATTGTTCGACCAGTCGTCTGTTGCAGGGCTGTAATGCCTGGGGAAGGTGGAGAGGAGGCACTGATTACCTGCAAGGCCTGCTGGGGATGAGGCTTCCGCATAAACTGCTTGAAGTGAGAGGGGATGTGTTGTAGCCCAGCATGATGATTGCAAGGATGGAGTCCCACCATGTCTCCAGAGAGCTCTGTGACAGAGCAAAACCGCAGCAGGTCCTTGGTTGAAGAGTGCCTCCTTTTGTGCAGGCTGATGCCAGTGCTAGCTATAAATGTTTTTCCTTTTGGACCTGGCTGGGAGACTATCCCTCTGTTGTGTGCATGTTATATAGTGGTGTTTGTTTACCTCCTTACTTTCAGAAGTACTAAGGCAGGACCTGGAGTTTAGGGCTGCCTCCTGCAAGGAGCCACCATGCTGCTGTCTCCATCTGAGATCTGTTTCTGTTTTCTTCAGCTTCTTGCTCTCAGACCTTATGCTACTTAAACCTTCCCC
>VZTL01076671.1:1566-12432 GCA_013400535.1 Scopus umbretta
CCCCGACCCGGCACCCGCTGTGCAGCGGCAGGGAGAAGCCGTCGTGGCCGGGTGCTTGTCCCCTCCGTGCGGGGACCTTCCACGCCCACGCAGCCCCGCCGGCCGCCGCTGCGGCAGTGCCAGCGCCGGCGGGGGCTCAGGCCAGTTGAAGGCGGCTGCGCCTCCCGAATCGCTGGAAAGCCAGCCTGATGTCTTCACGCCAACTCTGCAACGCTTCTGGTCTACAAAAAGACCGGGCTGTCGGAAGTAACGGGTCTGCTAGTCAGACGTCATTAAACTATCGCCATTACGCAGAAGTCGGTGCAGGCGCCACCTCATTCTCCTGATTTGGCACTGATGACCGAAGTGAAAGTGATGGTGCCTCGCTCCAAAAGAAGCGGAGATGCCCGGGAGCAGAGCTGCCTGGTGAGGGATGCCCGGATTTCTGACCAGGAGCGCTTTTCCACCGAAGAATATCCACCTTTCCCCCAAACTCATTGTTGAACTTCCTCTCGCAGGACTCTCACTTGGCCTGAGGTCAAGCTGTACAGCGATTGCTTCGAACGGGATAGCTCTGACTGGGTCCTTTAGGGAAAAGAAAATGGGCTGTAGGTCATTAGGGCAATAAAGAGGGTTTTGACGGCTTGAACTGACAGGGTGTCGCCGTGCCCGTTCGCCTCCCCCCCCCTCTGTGTGCCGTGCTCGGCTGGTGGGGACAGAGCAGGCCTGCCCGGGGCGGGAGCAATGGCACGGCTGAGGGGAGACGTCCTTTTCCCCTCGAGGAGGTCAGGACTGCTTTCCGAGGGTAGCACAGAGCATTAAATGTCCTAGGTGGAAAAGGAATCTCACGCTACGGGAAGGTGCTAATCCAGGGATACGCTCCCCTGCCCCCCGACTCCGCCACTCCCCAAGGAAATAACACTTTGTGACAAGTTTCCATGGGGAAAGTAGAATGGGGTGCAGGTCTGTACTGGAAACTTTTTACTTCGTACACACATTCCTTTTTCCAGTAAAATCTTGAAATATCTCTGTGTGCGCGTGTTGGCCCTTCAAGAGTAAACTGGGAGGGAAATCCTGTTCTGGAATAGTTGACACCTTCCCACTGCATACCTTGGCCTAAGGACACTCGATGTTCAGAGTTGCTGGGTTTTACTGCCGTGTTAGGCCGCTTTCAGCAGTGAGCTTAAGGCGTGAGCCACTGCCCTTCTCAAGACGATGGAAAATATTTTTCCATCGGTACAGGTAAGAGTGAGCGGCACCATATAAGCAAGTGCCAACATATAAACCAGTGCATGGTTTAGGTCCTGGCCAATTCCTTCATTATTAATAAAAAAGCACTCTGAGAAAAATACGTGCAAGGCTGTAAAACAAACAAACAAACAAACAAACAAAACCAAAACCCACAGACCAAACAAACAAACAAAAGGCCAAAATGCTATAGTAAAAAAAAAACAAACAAAAAAACCCAAACAACAAACCACAGCTTTGCAGGGGAAAGTAACCTACTGCAGATGTCACGAAAGGGCAGGGAACCCAAAAGGAGGCAGTTTTGGTGCTGAGCTCATTCGTTTGGAGGGAGCTGGCACTGCTGAGAGAGGCCGGACCCCCCCTATGCTTTAAATACAGCGAGGATGGAGACACCACAGAACTGCGTGGATGTCCTTATTTTCTGAATAGGATGAGGGGATGTATCTGCTCGTGGGATATTCTTCCTCTCGAGCAATGCTCAGCTTCCTTTGGCTCTGAGGAACACATGGTGAAGCACACCGGAAAATGGAAAGAGATGTGCTTGTGTCTGCTCATTTCATCTACCAGAGAAACTTCTCCCGAATGACTGAAATCTAGAGCCGAGGCAGAATTAATCTCAACCACATTTGGTTTTATAGTAAATTAATACTGCAGTCTATATAGTCGAAGGGGAAGTCGAAAGCCAAACCAAAACCCTTGTCAAAATAAATACTCATCAGCAAATATTTTGATTATTTAAAAATGCTTTAATAACTGTCTAGCATTTCAAAAGAAAATTTAAAAAAAAAATGATGAGAGAGGAGCAGAGAGTCAGCCCGAGTGCCACATGCTTCGTAGCTCATCCCCGAGCGAGAGACGAAACGTTGATTAGTCTGCGTTGTTTGGGGCTACAGGAATAGACTCTTAAACTTTTATTTGCTATTATCTGACTCAGCAGCTCGTAAGGCACTCCAAGCCCCTAGTTGGGTTTGCGGCTCTGTATCGGGGATGGCGCAGGTTAAAACCGCGGTCCCGAAAACCCCTCAGGCTGCCCAAAGCGGTGCAGATGCCCTCGTGTGTGGGGCCACGGGGAATTCGGGGTGCCCACGGAGCGTTGGGGGGTGGGCTCGGCTGGTGCCGCTACCCCCTGTCCCCAGGGAGAAGAAGCACCAGGGCTGGCCCCGCTTTGCCCCTGGCCGTGCAGGCTGAGGTACCGAGGCTCTCCCTCCTAGGGCTGCTCTAAACAGCCCAGAAACTTCTCAGCTTTTTGGTCCGCAGGGCTGGAGGGCTGAAAAGTCCAAAGCTGGCATGGTGCACGAACTGAAGCCTTTATAAACTTATTTCCCTTAAAGTCTTTATTAACTACCCCCAAGGACCATGGCTGCCGCTGCTTCTGCTCTTGCACGGTGGTGGTCTGGCACCTCCACGAAGCACACATGCTAAACAGATTAACATGCTTCGGCTGACCCATACTTCACAAACCGGGGATAGAGTTTCTCCAGCTCCATGTGGAAATTAACCTACATGTAGCAATGGTCAGCTGCAAAGAGGGAGTTCCCAAGAAATCTAAACAACCTACAGTTCTTTGTTACTTTTGGCCTTTCCCTCCCTTTCCGTGATTAAATATTTATTAAAATGGGAAATAAAAGGGGAGGGAGGAAGGGGAAAAAAAAGGAAAACAAAAGGGAAAATATTTCTTCCTCCCTCTCGGCCCCTCTTCCCCTTTCGCTGGGCTTATGCACATACCTGCAAGAGCTTTTTTTGCCGGTGCTTTTTTTGTTTGCTGTTTTAGAAACGCAGGTCTTCTTTCAGAAAAAGCTAAAATCTCAGCTGCACGGCTTATTAAATGTTCTTGAAGGGCAGGTTAAACGCACAGCTTTGGGAGTGTTATGATTATCGGAAAGACTTCGGTCGCTGATGTCACCTTTCCCGTCATTTACATTCGAAAGCGCCCTGAGATAGAGCTGTTTGCGGATAGCCGGGGAAGGAGTTTCCAGCATGCTAATCCCACCGCTTTCCCTGTAACACCCTCTTCGCCTTGTGCCTTTGCGAGATCGATGCCATACCCTCACCCCTCGGCTGCAAGCTCCGGGTTTTCAGAGGGGGTAAGAACAAATACAAGTAACTGTTGGCTTGTGTCACAGGAGGCTGTCATGGTAATAAACACACGGCTTCTCCTCCAGGAATTCCTAATCCTCCCTGTGTGGCTCTAGCCCTGTGGATAATATCATTACAGGACTAAACAAATAAACAGTCTATCCGAATCAAGCGGGAGGCACCGGGGACCACAGTTCCTTTCTGCAAAGATGATACAAGTAAATTTACACTCACGGCTTGGAGAGGGTCCAGTGGCTATGAATAGCTGCTCAGTTCTACAGCACTGGCTCTGGGCTGGGAAATGGTGCTGACCCTCCTGCTCTGTATTTGCTGCAATCAATGTGAGCTATTCAGGGCTGTGTTTTCCTTACTATCCTCTGCTGGGAACATCAAGGACCACTAACACTTTTATGAACCCGGGCTCGGGGAAGACGCTTTTACTACAAAGTTGGAGTATTAAACCCAGTGACATGAATGAGAGGTTAACGTGCTTCTGCCAGCCAGGAGTTTTGGGCTCTCTCATGCGATTTCCTGTTGTTCCGGCTGCTGCCTCATATTTGATAAACTCGCTCACACGCTGGGATGCACAGCCACATTCTTCCCCCTCCTATAAAAAATAACAGAAAAATAAAGGCAAATCCAGCTGCAAGCAAGATCCAATGCAATCAAGACATTTTAATAGCACTATATGAATTCCAGTCTCGAGTTGCAATAAATAACTTGAATGGCATATTTGGAACATTAGCATTTATATCTGCCCCTCCCCCCAATAAAAACTACATTTACCGAACTTATCTGTATGAATCTGGCCCCAGGTCATAAAAATTCCAAATCCTTGGACATTTAGCACCCTCGCCACGTGCAAATGCCAATTAATAAATCATATTTCAGTGCAGTTTGTTTTATACGCACTTTTAAAAAGATTTAATTTTCTACAGTGCTACACTTTCAGGGACAGAGATGTTTTATTCCCTCTCAGACACAGAGAGGAATAAATTGTTGTCTTCTTATCTGTACAACCTCTCTGCAAGGGTTCTTCTGAAACCTTTTTTCTACAACTGCAAATGTTCAACATGTTTAGCTCAAATGAAATCTTTCCTTTTTTTATAAAAACAGCTATAAAAACTCCACACCGAAAGCGTGCCCTAAAGCATGGGCTTTTTTTTCTCTGCAAAGGGCAAAAATCCAACAGATAGGTGATTAATAGAAGTGTGTGTGTGGGAGGGTAGTTTTTGAAGTGAAAAAATACTCCAGATGAAGCAATACCAGGTTACTGTAGATAGATAAAGTAATGAATTTTCTGAACCATGCCAGGCAGGAAGGCCTCTTACACAGTCCATATGAGTTTCGAGAATAAAAAAGTCCTGGATCTAATTTTGATTAGGAAATTTGACAAAGATCTGGCCAAATTAAATCTATGGTTGCTAATCCTACAATCACTTAATTAACTCAGTTTAGTGTCAAAGAATAACTTTCCTCTGGATACGCTTTGGCCACTTCAGGCCTGCCAGCTCTTGGTACCCCCCCTCCCAGAAGATGAGGAGCTTTTGGAGCTGGGCTATCGTGCTGGTGCACATCCTGGAGCCTTGTGGCAGTTAGAGAGTTACACTGCTCATTCCCCAGAACAGCAACGCAGAACCCGCCGGATGCACCCTGGTTTTATTTACCAGGGCTTTTTTGTTTGTTTAGTTTTCATGGTGCTGTGCCAGTGGGTTAAAAGAGTATGCATTTTTAATTAAGTCAGATTTCTTTGCCGTATCTGAAGGCTCAATTATAGCTGGAATGAATACCAGGCTCAGAGATGGAGCAGCTCCAGACACTCCTGTGTCAGGGGGTTATTATGAACAGCAGCCTTGAATAGGACTAAGAGCAGTGACTGAAGGAACTGGACAGTCTTTGGGAAGCTGGACCCTTGGCTTTGCTCATGTGAAATTCCTACAAGTTTTTATTGTTGTTCTGCAGTAGGACCTCATTGATGAATAAATAATAATGCAATAACTCCTACAGAGTTGTGGTCTTTCAGGTTTTCTTGTTGACGTTATCTTAGACTGTGCTGTAAAAGTCTTCTGTGCACGAATTTCATATCCTTTCTGGCTACAGCCTCCCTGGGAGGTGCTTTCAGGAGTGTACTGCTCTGGACATGATTTATGTGCTTGCAATCTTGCTGGTGTCCACCAAAGGTCTGTGAACAACTGGCCAACTTGAGAGTGCCTGGTGCTGAGCCTTGCATCCCAAAGTGGAGAGGAAAGATGCTCCCAGGGCTTCTGTACTGCAGCCTGTTCTGTGACTTGCTTGGTGGAGCAAGAAGGAGCCACTTAGCCCCTTTACCAGCTTCTAGCCCAATGAATTGGCATTTCCCCCTTCTTTCTTATCTGCCAGCCAAGTTCTGGCCTGTCTTGCTTCTTACTTTGATTTTGCTCCTCCCTAAAGCTGTCTTGGCCACTGAAGCAGAAGGTGTCCCCCCGTCACTATTGTTATGTAGTGGTCCATGGAATGGGGGTCATTCCTGCTTTGGAGCACAGGTTCCAGGCATTTGCTGGCAGTGATAGTGACAGAGCAGGGAAGGAAAGAAGGGCAACACCTAGCTGCCTTTTCCACAAAGTGGGATTCAGAATCAAAAGCCCTTTTGCTCATGACACAACCATCCTGAACCTGTGAAAAACGACCTACTGATAAGCTACCTGGCAACCCTGTCTCTTGTTAGTACAGTGACAGACAGAAACATCCTGAAGCACAGCTGGGCTGGAGAGAGGGCACAACTCATTTTCTCGGAAGCTTCTGAAGATAGGACTAAAATTTGTGTTTCATTGTCCAGGGACATAACTCATCTATTACAACCAAGGGGTTAACAGTTCAGTCCCCAGGGGAGGAGACCTCAAAGAAGAAATCAGATTTATTCCCTTAATAAGGTGAGCTCAGAGTACAGGGATATTTTCTTAGCATGGTTCCTCACAGCCATGAAATCACATGGGTGGTTTTAAGATCCACTTTGCCCTCCCCATGCTGTGCAAGTTCCTAATGTTAGTGCAGGGCTTCTTACTGGGGAGCTTATTAGCATGGGAAAGCTATCACTACAGAGGAAAGCCAGCAGCTCTCCATCCACCTAGTCCAATGCACAGGGACAACAGTCAAAGGAGCAAAGTTGCCAAAGAGTTACTCGCTCCCACCACCTTTTCCATTAATAAAACCCACCACAGTGTGATTGGCTCTGGCCTCCTTTCCATTGTCATAAAGCTGGAATCAAAGAAAATGACTGCTTTTATTGGCAAAACTTTTGCTCCATCAGTGATGTCAAAATGCAGGAGGCGGCTGAGGGTTCACCGGCAGCTCAGCACAGAGCGGGCTTTCTGGGTGAAAGGAGTCTTCTGTCAATGCCCCTCCTGAGACACTTAGGTTTAAGGAAATGTTTGTACTGCTCTAGAAAAAGAGCTGGCCGGGTGTTTTTCTTTTGTGCTTAGGCACTCTGAAAGGAATTCCTATGGGCACAATTATCTAACATATGGCAACTCAGAAACAAAACAAAACAAAAAGGCCAAAGGGAAAAAAAGGAGAGAGAAGAAAAAAAGAAATCAAAGGTCACCCGGATGCTTTGGCCGAGCACAGGGAAGAGGAAAATCCACCTTGGAGGATACAACTTACTCTAGGAGAGCTGGAAACCCATGATCAAAGCACCAGGAAACTGAGAACAAGCAGTGGCCCAGTTAAAACCATTAAAACAAATCCCAGTCTCTGCAAACTGTAGGAACAGAGCGTCAGTGTTGCAAATTAAATGGAAAATGTATGCATGTGTATGTGGTGAACTTCACAGGACCATACCTTCTGCACCCAACAGCTTGTCTGGAGTAAAACATAGGAATTCAATGGGGAAAGAGGTTGCTAAGGGGTAGCCAGCCTTGCGTTATCTGCTCTACTACCTGAGTTGTTCACTGCCAACTGCTTCACAGGATCCTACCTAGATCTTGTGTGATGCTGCACAAAACAGCACTTAGTCTTTGCAGCATCTCCCTGGCAAGGGTTAGAGGAAATTAAACTTTATGCACAGCAGGAAAAATGAGGCTTTACCCCCAGCCAAACAGCCAGTCACAGGCAAGAAGAAAATCTATTGACTTTGCTCAGTCTCCTCTGATAGGAGGCAAAGCAGAATCAAGGAGAGATGTTATTTCAGACAGATTATCTGTTCAGGACAGTGGTACCAGCTTGAATCCAGTAGCCAGCAGGAATGAGTTCTTCTTTCCATGAAGAAGTTATTACCTCTCTTTAAAATTCAAAGATTCCACAGTGTCTGGAAAATCTAAATCTTTTTTCAGAACTATTTTTTTAACCTTCATTTAAAAACCCATTGTAGTTTTGTGAATAGTATATTTGGTCATAACTTGATAGATTAGATGATCTCACTAATATTTGTGTTCATTCTTGGAGGGTGGCATGACTACTTCACAAGATCTAGTTTGTCGTATGAATGCAAGCCTCTTCCTGCACTTGAAATCAAATTTACTTCATGTCCAAAGTGTTTCAGCAACTGCCCCCATTTAAGCATCTGTGCAAACTCCAGGACTGGGAAAGATGGGAGGAAACCCTGAAATTCTACAGCCTGTCAGTGCTGGCCACCATATCTCTTCCTCCATATGGGCAACACCATCAGTCTTTCTCCTAGAGGACATTGACGTTGTGCCACAACGCACTGTGAGGCTGGTATCAACACGTGCATGGGTCAGGGACCATGTCTGAGCCTGTTTCTTGGGCTGTGTTTACAAAACGGGTATGGATGAATCAGAGCATCAGCAGATGCATAATATTCTGCCTTGGGATCACACCAAGGATGTAGCAGTGTAAGACAAGCAGTGGGGAATCACGGTGTATCATAACCCTTCCTCAGCATTAACACTGCAAAGGATATTGCAGCATGTTTGAATTCCTGCACAGAGCAATAGGGAATGGATCAGACCACCAGCTTCTAAAGCTTCAAACAGAGCTTATTAGGTTTGGTTTGTGGGGCATCTTGCACCTGGTAGATTATCAGTTTCTCTGGCATGTTTTCCCCTTGACTGGCAGCAAGGGCAAATTGATAGATTTGGTAGATACTTAGGCTGTCTGCATTTTTTTTTAATTGTATATTTTTCTTTTCATTATAAGTAACCGAAAAACATAGCTGTTTCCATTTGGAGCAAATATGAAACAAAGCACGTGACTTGCTACTTCATATGTGTTAACTCCCCCTGCCAAAAAAAAACCCAAACCCTAACCTATGCTTTCTAAAAACTTGATCAAGGAGCCAAATGATGACATGGAACATATGTTTGTGCAGGCTCCCCCACTTCCCTGTGTCCTCCCACCTTCAGGGTCACAATCCTGGGATGTTGTTCCACTGCTGTATGTGCCAAAGCAGAGTGATAAGACCAGCCTCCTTCCCCAGCTACTGCAGCCAGGTGAACAAAGCTGCAGAGACAAGGAAAGCTGCACTACCCTCGAGTTCCCAGGAGATCTGACACGCAGCGTAACAGTGCACTGCTTGGGCTCTCACATGGGATAACGTAAGTAATCATTCATAATTCTTGGTCAGCTATACCATCACAAAGCCCTGTGAAAATATTTTCATTAGGTCCAGTTTAGCGATGCCAAACTCCCTGTCACAAGGCCAAAAATCAGCTTTGCTGTAACTACATTGACTTTGGGATGCATGTGGTCAAACCCCAGTCATTGGGCTTGAAGCTGAGCTAAAACCAGATAGCACACTCATTTTTCTGTAGCTTTCTTTTGGCTGACAATGGTGGTGTTCTTGTTTTGTTTTGATCTGTTTTAGGAGTGTGTCTTGTATCTCTGATCTCTTTAGCAAAGACCAGGGAAGACATGTTTATTATTATTTTTGGTAATAATTGCCCGATTATTTCAGTCAATTAGTTTCTTACCTGAGGAAAAAAATTCTGTGAGGAATTAAGCTTCATATAAGGAGTATAAATAATGAAGGTTGTGTGAAGAACAGCCTATGGAATGGTTAGTCTTCACTAAAGAGCTCCAATATGAAATACATGGGTTTGCATTAGAACTTCTCTGTTATGATCACTAAATCTGTGTACAGCGCTGGAGAGGCATTGGCTTTGATAGATGTATACAGATGCAATGGAAAGCAGAATTTGACTAATACTTCTGTAGGTTTGATCCTGTTATAAATAAAAATTCCTTGGGTTTTAAGAGCAGCCTCCCAGAAATCATAAGTTGTATCCTGCATGTAACTTCTGCGCATGTGTAGAGAAGTTGTACTGTTTGTTTTTCTGGCACAGAACTCACTTTAAAATGAGATTACTTAATTGAAGAAAACATTTCCTGACATGTTGCAAATCAACATTTGAACCAAATCTTCTCCTTTTGCTTAAGGAGAGGATGAGTGCACTCTAGCCTGTTTAATCCATGTGGAGCTCAATGAATTCATTTTAACCACTGAGGCATTTGATTCGTAAAACATAATGTAGCACAGTGTGAAGCAGCTTGCCATCAGTTAAACAGTTTTGCTCAGTCAGATTGCTTTGATAATTATTTGTCTTGCGGGGGGTCTTTGATAATTCCTTCAGACAGGTTCTAGCTCTACAGACAGAGTGACAGACCAATACAGACAAGGAGACCAGTTCAGACAGCACAGGTTTTTATATCTTATAATATATTTTATATTATTGACCTATGGTCAATTGTCACTCTATATATGTTTAAGCCAATTTCAAGTGTTTTCTAAGTATATGTATGTATAAAAATATAAATATGTGTGTATATGAATATATATTTATTAGAACCTCTTGGCAATAACATTTATAAATTTGGAATTGTGTTGGCTCATCTTCTAGAAAACAGGAGATATCAAAAGGAGTCCAATTTATTGCGATCAGAAGTGTAAACTGTATTAGTGCTACTAGTGCTAGGATTTATTTTCTCTGGAGTCACTGCCAGTGACTTAGCTATCTTCCATTTTGAGTTGTAGAGAAACAGAAACATGTAAAGATTTGGAAAATATCTGGAGATAGGAGGTGATGAAAACTGGGCCACCAAAGGGGATCTCAGGGTCCTGAGTCCCAAAAGCATCCCTTGTACAGGGTCATACCCCATCTTTTCTCTGGGTGCTCTTTTTGCTGTCCTTTTTCTGCTCCATGTTCCCATTTTTCTGAAGGTCATTCCAAGGCATCCTGGTGTCTGAATGACCTTCCTAGTTGGGTGGATATTTTCGTCTCAGGCTTGCGTTTTTAACTGGTCATAGGATGGAGTCCCCAAGAAGCCACCTGTACAATTTTGTTTGTTATTGACTCAATTTTTAAATCTCACCCTTTCTGCTTCCCCACAAGGCAGATGGCAACAGCCACACAGATCTCAGTGAAGAATCCTGATTGCTTGATTATAATCTTTCCACTACTCTGCCATGCCAGCATCAAAAAACAACTGATAATAGGCATCATACTTTCAGCACATACCTTGTATTTTCTTCTATTAACTGTGAAACAGAGGTGTCAATAGTTTTCACAGTATAGTATCTCTTGTTAGCGACAATAATTTGATTTTGTGAGGGCTTAATAAAGGGTTATG
>VZTL01076675.1:0-13376 GCA_013400535.1 Scopus umbretta
CTTTCTTCCAGTCCTCAGAAACTTCTTCTGATTGCCACAACCTTTTGAAGGTGATTGACAGTGGCCTCACAGTGACATGGACAAGCTACGTCAGCAGTCGTGGGTGCATCCCGTCAGGTTGCAGGAACTTGGGTATGTTCATGTTGTTTATATGCTCCCTAACCTGATTCTCCTCCACTGAGGATTAAGTCCTCCTTGCTCTAGACTTCCCCACTATTTTCCCGGGTCTTCTTTTTGCTGCTGATGTATCTGTAGAAGCTCTTCTTGTTACCCTTCACCAGATTCAACTCTAGGTGGTTGTTGGCTTTTCTAACCCCATCCCTGATTATGCTGGATTTCTATTTTACCAATTCAATGTATCAGCCTTTGAAAAATGCAGATGGTGCCCCATGCAGCTGCCCAATATACATGTTGTCTTTGTTAAGCTTAACGAGAAGTAAAGACTGTGTTTAGTTGTGTCTTTTTTTACTTAATTTAAATTAAAATGACACATCACTATGTACAGGCTGAGCCTTAATCTCCAAAGAGCGTCCGTTAGTATTAGGCTCATTGTTGACAGTGGCCTAGTTTCCATTGATGGATTCATTAAAAGTTTTAGTCAGCAAAGTCAGGAAAAAGTAGTGACTGATAGTCTTGAACTGAAATGAGGGGTAAAAAAAAAAGCTCAAACCCAACCTGTTTTGTTAATCCATCCATGTACATGAAAACAGCACAGCAGGACTGGGGAACTAATCCCATTTCAAATCAGATGCCTGCTGGTTCTATTTAATGAGCATTATGTCTGTTTCTTTTTTAACCCTAAAATATCTTAATACTTAAAACAGCATTCTGATTTTTTTTTTCTTTAAGTGCAACTACAGAAATCTGGATTCATCTGAATCATTTTCTGGAGATGCATCTCTATTTACTCTCTACTGAGAAGTCACGGTTAGGTGCCTGACATTATGGTATGAATGGTGGATGGCTTGACCATCCTTTCCATTTTACAGAATGAAGGTCTTTACAGTGAGATCAAATGAGAATGTGTGGTGTGGAAAGGAAACTTAGTGGTCACCCTTTCCCTTGAAGCTCCAAGAGCAATGTCTGACAGTCACATGGGAAGAGATTTGCTGACCGTCACCATGACCATCATAGCCTCAGGAAGAGACTGCAGACGCCGCGGATGCCAAGTTCCCAGGTCTCCCTGCTCTTGCTCTATAGAGTTCTCCAAAGCTGAGAAGGGGCTGTGGTTGCTACATGTACATTTGTCTCCTCAAGTGGCTGTGTGATCCAGGAGCAGAAATCCCACGTTACACAGTCTTGCCCTCCAAATCAAATGAATATTTGATTTGTCTCTCAAAAGCAGCAACAGTTATCCCTACTACTCTCCTTGTCATTTTAGGAGTGTCATATGGATGAAACCTTTTTGAAATGAAAAAGAACAAATGAACATATTTTTATTTGTTGAGCAAACAGTCAGAATAGGTACATTTGATAAAGTGCAAGCCAGACTACTGAAGAAAACAAAAGATACCTTGGGTTAGGATATCCAGAAACATCTAGTTTAATAATTTAGTGTGTAGTGATACTTGTACTTCTTGAACAGCTCTTTTGGGAGATAAAAAAAGCCTCAGCACAGGTAACCGTGCCTGCTTGTCTTGTCATATCACAGACAGATTTCTGAAATAAAATGAAATGAATTTGCCTTATTTCTTGCATAGTACTTTTGATCTATTCAGATAAGGTACTTGATTCTATAACTGGACCAAAGATGGATTGCTAAATAACATATTTACTGCCAGACTGCATGTCAAACTTCATTCATGCTGAAATACCCAGAAAAGAGAACTAGCGTAGAGTTCTGTGAGCACTGGTACCAATGAAATTTCCTACAGCCTTGTGTCTTGTGAGTAAATTCTGGTGTGTAGGAAGGAATAAAGTCACATGGAAGATTGTCTAGAGTTGAAACATTTGAAACATCTCTTTCCTCATGCATCTTTAGCAGTTGATAGAGGTTTTATAATCTCACACTGTATTCTTTTCCTGTGTAGGGGCACTGTTAAGATCTCTCCACCCTAGGTACCCACTTTAATTAAATTTGCAAAAAAAAGCTAAGACTTTTAACTCTCTGACAAACATGGCTGAAATTGGAGAAAGATCTAAAAATTATTAACAGGAGTTATGGAAGATGAATACACAGATGCATTCTTTGAATATAGCTATTCACAAACAATGCGGTGAGGCACTCTGATCTTTTGGTCCCCAGAACTTAACCAAGAAATCACATGTGTCCTGGAAACTTTCCCTGAAGAGCTCTGACTCTTGTGGTAACAGATGAAAAGTTTTTTTACTGCACAATCATGCAATATAATGAAAATAAACAATTAAGTGGTACAGATATGGCATGAGAAATTCATGTGCTTCAGTACTATGAAATGTAAACAAATGATGACTATGTGAAATTAGAATGAAAATAAAAACAAAGTGTGAAAGAAGAAAAGTGGGTCAAGAATAAAGTAAAAGTTGTATTATTTAGTAAAGTAAAATTTTGAATTCCAGTAAAATACTGATAAGAAAATTACCCACTGGGACAGAGCTCTGATCTAATTTCTCTAAGTTCAGTGACCACATGTCAGGGAGGATTGGGCATCTGCAGTTGGGAACCTCTGCATGAACTATATGTTTAAGGACAGCAAAACTTGGGGTAGTTGCCCTTATATTGTCTTAATCAAGAATATGAAAATATCTTAATTTATGTTATCAGCCATGATTATACTATCTACATTAGTGGACAAGGGAAGAGCTATGGATGTCATCTATCTGGGCTTCTGTAAGGCCTTTGATGTGGTCTTCCACAACATCCTTCTCTCTAAATTGGAGAGATATGGATCTGATATGTGGACTGTTCGGTGAATGAGGAATTGGTTGGATGGTCGCATCCAGAGGGTAGTGTTCAATGTCTCAATGTTGCAATGGAGATCAGTGACAAGTGGTGTCCCTCAGGNACTTAAAGGGGGCTTGTTAGAAGGATAGGAACACACTTTTTAGCAGGGCCTGTTGTGATAGGACAAGGGGTAATGGCTTTAAACTAAAAGAGGATAGATTCAGACTAGATATAAGGAAGAATTTTTTTGCTATGAAGGTGGTGAGGCGCTGGAACAGGTTGCCCAGAGAGGTGGTAGATGCCCCATCCCTGGAAACATTCAAGGTCAGGTTGGACAGGGCTCTGGGCAACCTGATCTAATTGAAGATGTCCCTGCTCACTGCAGAGGGGGTCGGACTAGATGACCTTTAAAGGTCCCTTCCAACCCAAACTATTGGATGATTCTTTCCTATGATTCTGTCTAATATAAATAAGGTAAATTAACTTGTGCTAAACTGGTGGCAAGTTTATTTGCTACTTGGCCTTCAGGCTATTGCTTCTAATCTATCTTGTGCCTGTGGGAAGCCTAAACTCACATTCCTCTTGCACCTCAGGTATTTTCTGATACTAAAACTTTTGCTTATCTTGGCTAACGCTCAATTGTCTAAGTCACTCCTATAAGCTATAGCACTATTCACGTGCTATCATTGGTGGTTATCATGCCCTATTTCCAATATTATATCAAATACTATATATAAACATTAACAAACAGTAGAAAACAATAAATAGTAAGCAACCTACAAAAACAAATATTAACAATACTGGGAAGGCATTTTTCATTACCTTGTGCCAAAGGCCACGTCAGCAAAATGAGCGAGTGCTTAATGCACCGTTTTTTTTTGGCAATGTTTGCATCTGTTGATACCAGTGCTTGCACACAGTCCAGAGTAATGAAGAATTAGGTTTACATGATCCAGTTCAACTGATTATAGATATTAGCTTGACATTAGTCTGATAGCTATATATTGATATTAGGGGAAATAGAAATATGTTTATGTAACATCGGTTATCTAATGTTGTTTACTGTGTAATGTGTAAAGCAAGTAATATTAACAAATATGTAAAAATGTTATATTTATGTATTGGCAGTCATCAAAGATCAGTTTTTCTAGAACAGAATCGTATCACTATCACATCAGTTGGAAAAAGTTATTTCAGAGAATAGGATCATTTGTTGTTAAACAAAGTTCTAAGCATTTTTATGCTGAGGAAAACTTTGATCCACAGCTCCTTCTTAAACTGATCAAACTGCTGCTGTGACACAGCTTCTCCAAGCTGTCTCTTTAATGTTTGCCATCCAGCTTCACTTTCATCAGCAGCAAAGCTCCTCAAAGCAAGTGTGACTACATCTATGCTAGGGTGGGATTTATTCTTCCTGGCCAGGGAGCAGCCAGCTGAGAGCCGTGTTTCTCCAAGTGCCGTCTCACCAGTTGTCAAGAAAGGGGCAGAATAAGCACCAAGTTCCTTCATGAAACTACCCCACCACAAAGCTCCCTGATTCTGCATTTTAAGACAGTAGTTTGAAATCTTTATCAGACATCAGCTATCTTCCTAGTACCTCTTATTCTCTCAGCATCTACTATATTGTCATTAGTTTTCTGTCAGTTTCAGAATTCCTGGGAAAAAAAGTTATCCTTATTCCCCAAAATGACTTTATCTTAGAAGTCACCTAGAAATACATTGAAATAATATAGAACATGTTGAAATGGGTAGAGACTTAATTCAAAAAATGTTAGCTACATATACAGCTGTCTATGTAAGCAAATGCCTGCAGTAGCAATTAATTCAACATCCTCTTCAGCCTAGATGCCCTCAGCATTCTCTGTTGGTTTATTTGTTTAATATTCAAGCCAGGGCAGCCTGTTCATATATACAAGCAGCCAAAAGAGTATGCTCAATGGCAGGATATTTGCAGTAGCATATTTGCAAAACACGTGATGTCCTAATAACGCTTGATGTCATGAATAGGAATCTTATGACTTTTCCATTAAAGATCGGTTAAATAAGGCTAGTGCATTCAGTCACTTCGCCACATAATTGACAGCAGACCAATTTTTGTACTTTTCGTGTATTTCAGATTTTGCATGTTGTGATCAGTGACTCACACATGTGGTCAATCTGAAAAAAGATACTTATCATTGCTAATTTTCTATATAGTTTGAATGATCCTTCCTTCTCCTGTGCAACAACTTACAAGGCATACCATTTTGGATGGATGAATCAGAAGCATAACAATTCTCCATGCTATTATGATATACATTATAACATTCAGAAAAGAATAAAAGTTTGCAAATGCTAGGTTGTCATGGTTATCAGAAGACTTAGACTTAGATGGAACTATGTGAGATTTATAGCTGCAAATATATGTCATGTATGAAGTTATATTTCAGTAAACAAAAGCTATACTCTGTGGACTAGAGCAACGTAAAGGATAGACACACCGCAGTAGTAGCACGGTAGTGCTGGCCTACTTGAGCAAGCTGTACAGTAACTAGCATGCAGTTCTGGCTCTTTTTCAGTAAAACAGTATGTGACCTCCCAAATCGGCATGTAAGTTGAAACATGAAATGACCAGACTTATCTTTTGGCAACACAGTTATTAACTTGTTAACTTTATCTGCAATCCTCAAGGCCACCTCTTACATCACAGTGATGCAATGTCTACTAATTGAAAGTCAATTTTGTGCCAGCCAAGGACGCTGGCTGCAAAAAGCAGACATAAACGTGTCCAGGGGTGAGGCATTTTCATTATTTCTTCCTCTGGCCTCCTTACTCTACCTGCCGTCCCTCTTTGCTACTCTGTCTCTCTTTCTCTTTCCCACCTGCCCATAGAGAAAAAAAGCTTAAAGCATAGCTTTATTGAGACAAAAAAGAAGAAAGTGGAATGATATATGCTAGCTATATGGAATGATCTTACTATGAGAAACTATTTGAAATTCGCTCCTTGAAATGTTTGTTGGCAAAGTAAACTAGTGAACAGGTGTGTCAAATAACACTGTCACTTTTTTTTTTTTTAAAGGGAAAGGTAACAACTGGCTTGATGAAATCTTAAGGACTGTGAACAAAATCTGAATGAAACTTCTTTCACTTTTCAGTGAAGGTTTACTTAGATGCTGTTTGTATTCATAAGACATGCAGGATTCACAAGTCTGCCTGGTGCTCTGACAGGTTTTAATATGTCTGGTTAGAGCTTTTTTAAAAGTCTCATTCAATCATTCACTACCCTTCCTGATATATTTATTTAGGGTACATTTTCATACAAGCTATAAAAAAGCCTAGCAGAAAAAGATTGTTGACCTGGAGATTTTCTGGCTCTTTAGCATTTAGAAATCTAGTTCATAAGTAGAATCAAACTATTACTGAGTGTAGGAGAGGCCAAGATACTGTGGTTTTTTTCTGAGTTGCTACAGATTTTGCACATAGTGGAATCCAGAATGCAGCTCTTCCTGACTGCTCACGTTGGGAAAAGCACCCAAGAGACATTAATGCCAAAATCTGGAGAGGACTGCCTGCCTGAACAAGGGTAGGAAGAACCAAAATGACTAGAACATAGTTGGAAGGACTAATAAGGTATAGCTGGAAGAAAGTGAAGATCACAGTCTGCTACTGGGAAGTGAGTTCTGTCACAGGTGTCCCAAATTTGGTGCCACCAGATACACTTAGAGCCCACTCAGGTAAAACCTCATGAAGCCAACGGAAAGGCTCCTATTCACTTCAGTGGGTTTTGGCCCAAAGGGTAGCAGTATATTCAGTTGTTATCTTTCTCAGTTTTCTATATGCTCTGTCACTTGGAGGTAGGGGAACTTCCTGTTTCTTGCTGCAAATCACCTGGCTTCTCAGTCAGCGTGTTAATATGGAAAATTTGACCAAAGACAGAAGATTAAAATGTTTTGTTGTACGAAACAGAAGGAATAGCAATACCTGCCGCTGCTTTGTAACTCTAGCAGACACAACCCTGATTTATATGTTGTCTAAGCTTTTCACAGCTCCAGATTGTCTTCCACATCTCAATAGTGTGACTCTGGCTCATCTTTACATTTCAGAATATGAGTGAGGCTTGTGAGTATCTTATTTTTAGGCTTTTTCTCATCTATGCTTTACCTCTTTATTTTCTTTACGCTTGTTAGAGCACTTGTCATCTGATGATGATTCAGCAAATGCAGTGTTAACATCAAGGGGAGCTTGCCTGGCTCTGTGCTGATGTTAATGAAGCTGTGAATTGTGTCATATTAGCCTCATTTGCTTCCCATATGCTTACTCTCATTTTCCCCTCAGAAGCTGCAACTCCACTTTTTATCTTCATTTGTATGCCCAAAATGCAGCCAGCTTAATTACCAATTATAACCTTACTCATTTAAAAGCTAAATCAACTGGAAACAACACTAAAAAGTGCCTCCCTTGAGGAGAACTAAAGACTTTCTGTTAATTTCCTTCACATATTTTGATTAGTATAAAGCACTGTGTAACTTACAAGCTAAAATCCCCAAATTATGTTAATTTTAAATCGAGATGACACATGCATACTCATGGGATGACAGTCAGAAAAACCTGCCTTCTCTTCCTCCTTCAACTCTGACCTACTGCACAAAAATATTTCTCCCTGGGAAACTGATAATGAAGCACAATAGCACCCAGCTCTGCCAGCAGCTTTGTATTTATGTCCACTTTTTCTTGCTTTATTTCTTAACTGCCTGACCTGTGCTTTTTCCTCGAGTTTGGAATTCTCTTGTGGGTTTCTTTTAAATGCAATTTCTTCCTTCTTAGGAAATGAGAACTCCATAAACTTCCAGGTAGGTTTCATGGGACCCTGTCAAACAATGCAAGGCATAATAGATGTTGGGCTTGATATACTAGTGATTGCCACAAAACATCCCTCCAATCAATACTGTAAAACTCTTTAACTCCTGAGTGAATTTACAGTTCCTAGTGACAATTTCCATTACTGCGATAAAGGCCAGAGTAACTGTAAGAAAAGAAAATCAGATTTGGAGAGCTGCCATTATTATTTATGGAAAATTTGCATGCTGTAATTTATCAACTCTTTATTTGGAATGTGCCACACTCTATGGGAGATGGAAGGCATGTTTTCCAGTTGTTCTTTTTTATAAATTAAAAAGTTTAAGGTATTGAAAATTCTTCTTTTTTTCTAAAAATAACCCAGTGCAACTAACAGAAAATACAACAAATCTTTGGAAATGAGTGAAATACTCATACAGTGATGAACTCAGTGCATTTACATTGCCTGTAGCTCAAGTGTGAGTGGAACCTAAGACTGAATGTGGTTGTTGTGTGCCCCACACATGCACGACAGCCTATAGTCTCCATATAGAGCCACCTGGGCTCATCCCTCATCTTCTTTTGAGAATGAAAGGCTCCAACCCTGCTTCCATCCTGGGAAAAAACTAAGAGAAAGCATTCACAGCTCCCTCGTCTCGTAGGGTTCATAAAGGTTTTAGCTTCTGAATTAGCAGAGAAATCCTGGTTACTCTTCCACTTTCATACAACTAGAAATTATTAAACACAACCTCATAGCAAGATTAAGATGTTACTCTATATTTAACAGTCTCTCTGGTTTTGTCCTTCCTTGATTATTTGACCTATGAGTGTTTTATGGACCACCTGTCTGGCTGTGATGGATAATATTCTGATCCTAGCAAAATAAAAAAAAAAATTGTTTTGCCATTATTCCAGGCAGAACTAGGATTTTGCCCTATATGACTCTCTTCCTATTAATTATACCGTCCTTTCTTAAAAAGTATGAAGGTAAGCTTTTGTTCTGTTCAGCTTGCAATAGGAAGGCCTGAAGGAATATGATTGCTTCTTTTTAAAACAGTGAACAGATGAATGTGATGGAAAAGGCTTAAACACCAAAGAACAGTGGTTATATAAAAGCAAATGTATATAAACTGACACAGTACATTTTGGATTGAAACCTAGCAGAATGCTTCTAATAATCAGAAAAAATAAGTTACTTAAAGCAATGTGACGAGAAACCTAGACAGTTTTCAGATGGGAGTCTCACAAGAGACTTGATGGAAGAGATGATAGAAATATCTGTGTGAACAGGGATACCTGTGAGGATTATATGTCTGTGAGGATTCAGTGACTGAAGTTTTCGATTCTTGTCTAATTTCTGAGGTCCTTTGTCCTTAATATCATCATGTGATACGCACATGCAAACACACAAAAGGAGATGAAGCTATGGTGCAGGTTCCCTTTCACCAATTTTTCTTTTTCACATTTCAGCCTCTCTTTTCTCACACCACCTGACATTTTTATTTAATTCCCAGTTCTTGGGATGTATATGTTTATTGTTTTTTCTATAAGATAAAGGGCAGGCTCACAAATCCTAATGAAGAGCATAAGTGCACTGTACCAGTTGAAAAACTGGCAGGCAAGAAAAGAAAATTTTGAACTTTTGAAGGTACCTAGACAGGGTTTTTTTCTATTAAGATCTACATAGTGGCTTTAAATATTGGTTATGAGGGAATTTCCGCTCTGGAAGTTACCAAGGGAGCTTACTCTTGGGAAGAACTGGTGCTTTTGGAAGCACCGTGGGAGAAATTCACATTTATGCAGCTCTTACATTGCACTGGAGGTGGTGGCGTGGTTCACTAGCCGTCTTCTGGTCTTCTATTTTTAGCATGGAGGAGGAAGCACTGTGAGTCGTGCCATGAAGTTCAGCACACAATGTTTCATATGCTTCAAAATAACACATCTCAAGGGTTTTGCAGCCACAGTGGCATTACCCTCACCTGTGCCTCTCTGCAATATAGGCATGGATCATCTTAATGCCTAGTGATTTCCATGAGCTACCTACTTTGTGGTACTCAGCACCTTGTATGAGGATTAAATTCTGAAAACAGAGCAGCAGGTGTGTCCCTGATTTTAGCTGCCTTATTTATAGTGTTTTCCTGTAAGCATAACACTGCAATTGTCATTCACACTGTCTTCCTCCAATTCTGCATGTCACCAGGCTGGGGATGTAATAAACATCCTTTTATGAACACGGCCTTCTTGGAGAAATAAAAATTAGTTGCCTAAACAACATCACATGTAATTAAACCAAAAAAACTTGTTGTGAAGGAACTTAAAATGTAATGCTTACAACATCAGGAAATCCTGAGCTGAATTTTAATATAGCAATACATTTTATTTATTAATTTTTACTTTAATGTTATCAAATTGCCTGTGAAAATTGTGTATAAATTCAGCAAGACAGATTTTCTGCATAATACAGTGAATAAAAATAATAACACAGGAGAAGTGCATTTCAAAATTGGTCATTAACTTACAGTTAACTTTCAGCCATTGGTAGGTTAAGTTACAAGAGTGGATAGACCAATGTGATCATTTATTTTTTTTCTGAAGCTGGTGAAGCGCAGACTGTGGTAAATGGTTTAGAGGTAAAGAACGAGAGTGAGAGACAAGAAACGCCAAATCTTATTTTAATTCATGTTTTGTGTACAAGAAACCTTAACAACGATGTGTCTTATGATGCCTATTTGCAAAAGAAAGGCTTATGGGCCTCTGGAAGCAGGCTTGGTCATTATGCACTGTACTTCAGTTCGGCATCAGACACAGATGACTGAGGGAAAGCCAGCAGAAAACAGTTAGCCGAGCTCAAAACAGGAAATCTGTGCACGGGCCATGTCCCTGCCCTCTGAGAAACATTTACAGCACCTCAGCAGTGTGAAAAAAAAATTAGTAAAACTGAAAATTGGGTCTGTTTTCTCAAATCATATTTGCTGTTTAAGGAGAATGATACTCTATTAGTTTAGACTAAGGTGGCATTTTGAAGACTTTCTTCACAGCACAGGTGCAGAAACATAATCTGTCATTTTAGATTGTCCCAGTTTCAGCTGGGATAGAGTTAATTTTCTTCCTAGTAGCTGGCATAGTGCTGTGTTTTGGGTTTAGCATGAGGACAATGCTGATAACACACTGATGGTTCAGTTGTTGCTCAGTAGTGCTGACACCAGTCAAGGACTTTTCAGCTTCCCATGCTCTGCCAGGGGCACAAGGAGCTGGGAGGGGGCACAGCCAGGACAGCTGACCCAGCCTGGCCACAGGGCTATTCCATACCATATGGCGTCACGCTCAGTATAGAAACTGTGGGGAGTTGGCCGGGGGGCAGCGATCGCTGCTCGGGGACGGGCTGGGCATCGGTCAGCGGGTGGTGAGCAATGGCATTGTGCAGCACTTGGTTTGTGTATTATCATTATTGCTGCTATTATTATTATTAGTATTATTACAATTATTTTCCCTTCCTTTTCTGTCCTATTAAACTGTCTTTATCTCAACCCATGAATTTTACTTTTTTTCCTTCTGATTCTCTCCCCCATCCCACTGGGGAGGGGGAAAGTGAGTGAGCAGCTGTTTAGCTGCCTGCCGGGTTAAACCACAACATAGATAAAAGCTTCGATTTTGGAGCACAACTCTGTAAGAGGAAATAAAGACTGCAGCTAATTTTACTGCAGCTAAATTAGACAAAACGTGAGGCTGTCTTTTAAAACAGAAGCTCGCTCCATTTTTTCCCTGTAGTGGTGACATAACTTTTACATTTCCACAGATAATGAACTAGATTTTGCCAGCAGACCAGCCCCACAGGGGACTCATTCCCAAAGCTTAAGTAGTATTTTTCTTCCCATCTGCTCCACATGGAGCTTGAAGTAAGCTATTCTTAATGTCTTACAAGGATCACCATTTCTTGAAAGCAAATGCACTTTTCATTTTCTTCTTTAAACAAGAAAGATCTTATCACTACCTGTCATGGCTTCTTTGCTGCAGTTGCCATTACTGCTTTTAATTGGTAATTCAGTAGTTTTGGAGATGAGGTTTTAGAGCCCATAAAACCGCAGGGAGTTAGCTCTCAGTCTAAATGGACCTTCTGAGGATAGAGGAAGCCTCAACAATGTTACTCACATCTCACAAAAGGCCATGAAAAGCAGTCTCTATTAATTTTAAATCATTTCACAGTCAACTGCTCCTTCCCATAACTATGTTTATTTCCTATTAGTCCTTAAGTACATGCCAGGTAGGAAATGAAATAATTGCCAAAGAAATATGCGGCTTCTTTCTGCCTTGGATCTCTTCCAGACCAGTTCCTTTACCCTTATCTACCTGAAGTGCTTATACAGCTGCCTTAGTCTCTGCGAAGGATTAGTATAAAAATCTGTATTACGGGCCAACAGATCTGTCTTCCAAGTATGGAAATGGGACTAGTAGGAAATTAATAGCATGCAATTACAATGCCCTCCTGATCCAAAGGTCTCTTCGAGGGCTCAGCCTCTGGGGAGCTTTTTGCCCGTGGCTTTTCCCCAGGGACCTGATGTTTGGTCGTGCCTCCTTTTTTAATACCTACCTAGCAGCACCAGAGGTGCTGTACTGTGACCTGTGTCAAAGGGAAGATCCTGTTGCCTGATATGGAGCAGCAATCAGCCAGTGAGTGCAGCTGGTCAGCAGCAAAAAGGCTAAAAGCAGTTCAGGCAATGGCAGCTCCAGCTGGCAGCCAGTTATGCCGTAGATGTCTGGGTGTGAGAAAAAGCCAGGCTCACTGGCTGAGTCTGATGGCAGGGGAGTATATGGATATCAGTGCAGTGTCCCCACGTTGGGCACCAAAAAGGACTGTGATGGGTTAACCCTGGTTGGGTGCCAAGTGCCCACCAAAGCCGCTCTATCACTCCCCTTCTGAACTGGACAGGGGAGAGAAAATATAACAAAAAAAAGCTCGTGGGTGGAGATAAGAACAGGGAAATCACTCAGCAATTACCATCACGGGCAACACAGACTTGTCTTGGGAAAAATCAGTTTAACTTATTACCAATCAAAACTGAGTAGGGTAATGTGAAATAAAACCAAAACTTAAAACACCTTCCCCCCACACCTTCCTTCTTCCGAAGCTCAACTTCACTCCCAATTTTCTCTACCTCCTTCCGCCGAGTGGTGCATGGGGATGGGGAATGGGGGTTGTGGTCAGTTCATCACGTGTTGTCTCTGAGGCTCCTTCATCCTCCGGGGAGGACTCCTCCCACTTTTCTCCTGCTCCAGCATGGGGTGTCAGTCCTCTATGAACTTCTCCAACGTGGGTCCTTCCCACAGGCTACAGTTCTTCATGAACTGCTCCAGGACTCCTCTCTCTCCAAGGGTCCACAGGTCCTTCCAGGAGCCTGCTCCAGCATGGGCTTCTCACAGGGTCACAGCCTCCTTCAGGCACATCCACCTGCTCCAGTGTGGGGTCCTCCATGGGCTGCAGGGTGGATATCTGCTCCTTTGTGGACCTCCATGTGCTGCAGGGGGACAGCCTGCCTTACCATGGTCTTCACCACGGGCTGCAGGGAAATCTCTGCTCTGATGCCTGGAGCACCTCCTCCCCCTCCTTCTTCACTGACCTTGGTGTCTGCAGAGTTGTTCTTCTCACATATTCTCACTGCTCTCTCCAGCTGCAGTTTTTTTGTGTCCTGTTGTTTTTTTC